>CAUYUJ010015496.1:25000-40000 GCA_963575745.1 Prorocentrum cordatum
CCCCCTGCAGGCGGCCTTCTGGGAAGCCGGCAGCACTCGCGGCTGGGCTCGCTTCCCAGGAGGCCGCCCATCAGAGTCGCGAGGTGGTCGTGGTTGCGCCTTCGCGCTTCGCGGCCCAGGGCCGAAGGTGGTCGCCACCACCGACGACGACGACGACGACGACGACGACGACGACGACGACGACGGCGGCGGCGGCGGCGGCGGCGGCGGCGACGAGGAGGAGGAGGAGGAGGGGGAGGACGACGACGACGACGACGACGACGACGACGACGACGACGACGACGACGACGACAATGACGACAATGACGACGACGACGACGACGACGACGACGACGACGACGACGACGACGACGACGACGACGACGACGACGACGACGACGACGGCACGGAGGGCGGCGAACCCGACGACTTCGAGGGGCGCCGGCCCGAAGGTGGTCGCCACCGAGTGGCGCGGCGGCGGCGGGCGCCCCCCCGCGGCTGCCGCGGCGGAGCGCGCGCGGCGGCGGCTGGGCGCCGGAGGGGCCGGCGCCTCGCCGCCGGCGGGGGTGCGCGCGCCGCGGGCCCCGCGCGAGCCGCTCGCGCGGTGACGCGCCGCGAGCCTCCTCCTCCTCCTCCTCCTCCTCCTCCCTCTCTCCTCCTCCTCCCTCCTCCTCCTCCTCCTCCTCCCTCCTCCCTCCCCTCCCTCCCTCCTCCTCCTGCTCCTCCCCTCCTCCTCCTCCTCCTCCTCCTCCTCCTCCTCCTCCTCCTCCTCCTCCTCCTCCTCCTGATCCTTCTCCTCCTCCTCCTCCTCTTCCTCCTCCTCCTTCTCCAACTACCCTCCTCCTCGCGCTGCCCGTCGGCGGATGCCGCCGCCGACGGGCAGCGCGAAGACGAACGGCGGCGGCGGCTGCAGCGGCCGTGAGGGCGGCGGACGATGGACGACCCTGAGACCTGAGATTGAGTCGGGCATGACCTTCTATTGGAGGAAGATTATTGAACTATAGTGGGTTCTGTTCGAATATTCACTGAGTATGTTTAATTATTCGTCCAAGCTCCGCCTGTAGGGGGACATGCCCGACCCAAACCTGAGGTCCTGGCGCTGCAGCGTTTTTTTTTCGCAGGGGGCGTTTTCGCCCAGCTTGGCGCCCAGGGGCCCTCGCGGATGGACCTGGCCTCGAGACTGGCGCAGACAGATGGGGTCCTGGGCTCCCGATGGTGATCTTTAAGGAGAGAGAGAGAGAGAGAGAGAGAGAGAGAGAGAAGGGAAAATATGGGAAGGGGGGGGGGAAGACAAAAACCCAGAAATTATGTGAAAATGTGATGAATATGCTTATTTGCGTGTATTTAGTTGTGTGTCCTGGGGCCCCTTCAAGCTCGTTGGCAGGGTCAGATCTGGGGGGACGTCGACGGCGGCGGCGACGGCGCGCCCGCCGGCGTGCGCGAGCCGCTCGCGCGGTGGCGGGCCAAGAGCGGCTGCGCCGCCGGGGGGGGGGGGCACGCGGACGGCGGTGGCCCCAGACCCCGAAGAGGCACGAGCAGGGAACGCCGTGCTCGTGGTCGACGACGTCGACGACGACGACGACGTCGACGACGACGACGACGACGGCGACGATGACGACGACGAAGACGACGACGACCATGACGCCCACGACGATCACGGCCAGGACGACCACGACGACCACCACGACCAGGACGAGGCACGAGGGGCCGTGCTCTGCCGTGGTCGCGGCCTCCGGTGGCCCTCGCGCGGGGCCTCGGGGCCGGAGCGCAAAGGAAGCGGCAGGTGGACGGCGAGAGCGGGCCCCGGGGAGGGAGTCTCGGGCCTCTTTCAGCCACGCGCAGAAGGGGGGTGGGGGGAGGGGGGAGGGCTCCTCAGAAGCACCCCTGCTTCCTTGAAGGCGCGGGCCTCGTCTATAGATGTAAGGCTGGCGCCTTCTGAGAAGCAGCCTCATTCTAAGAAGCCCTCCCCCCTTCCTCCACCCCCTTGTGCGCGCCGCCAACTCTTGGGTCGCGGCATGAGAAGAAACAACAAAAAAAAACATGGCGTCGGGCGTCGGGGATCGTCGAGGGCCGTTGCGCCGCAGGGGGCCGGCCATGGGCCACGCGTGGCCGCCTACGATCTGGTTTGCTTCGCCGGCCGGGGCCGCGACCCCGATTCGATTCGATTCACCAGCATTGCCCAGCGCCAGCCAGAGTTTCGGGCCGGACGAAAGGGGGGGATTGGGAAAGGGGGAGTTACGAAATCTGCTCCATGCAGCTGGTTTCGGCGACACCGAGGGGCCCATTCCTCGATACATAGACGCCTCCGGCGCCAGGAGGCGCCGGGAAAATCAGCTACGTGAGCTGATTCTCAAACCCCCCCTTTGCTATCCCCCCCTTTCGTCCGACCCGAGATTCGATTCACCAGCATTGGCCAGGGCCAGCCAGAGTTGGATACGGCGTCGAGGAGGACGGGCGATGGGCGACGGGCGACTGCAGCGGCGGCTGCGGCGGCGAGGGCCGTGTGATTTTCCGCGAGGTTCTCATTTGTTTACAGCATCGGGTCTCAGGGGATGGTGGCGACGCGATTGCGATGGCGGCGAGGGGTGCAGACGATGGACGACGGGCGACGGCGGCGGCGACGGCGGCTAGGAGGACGGACGATAGACGTTTGGGATGGACGGCGGCAGCGGCGACGGCGGCAGCGGCGAGGAGGGCGGACGACGGACCTGAATGACGGCGACTGCCGCGGCGACGGCGCTCGGCGGGCGTCGTCGTTGGCGGCAGCGCCCGCGCCGATGTCCTTGCTCGACTGTGTGCCGCTGCTGCCGCTGCTGGTCGACTTTCTGCCCTGCTGCTGCTCGTGCCGCTGCTTCGATCTGTTCCCCTTGCTCGTGCGGTTGCTGCTCGTCTTCGTCCTCGTCCTCGTCTTCCTCCCACTCCTCCTCTCGTCCTGCTGCTGATCCTTGACCTCCCCGTTCTCTCCCTCTTCCACCCCCTCCTGCTGCTCTTCTGGGGAGATGGTCGAGGGAGGCTGGCGGCAAGAAGCGGTGGGGATGCCCTGTACGAGGCCACCGCGGGGGGGGGGGGCGAAGCGGCGAGATGGCCCAACGCGGGGCGGATGGTTGCTGTCGGGGTGACGGAGGGGGGCCCGATGGCGATCGCGGACACAGCGCGCCAGTCAGGGGGGAAGCCCTGGCGCTCGCGTGCCCTCCGAGAGTGCGCCCCGCGGCCTGTGGCTGGCGGCGCCCCGCGGCCGCGGCGGCGAAACCGCCGCCGCCCCAGACCTCCGGCGTCGTGTTTTTTTTTTTCATGCTGTGGCCCCCAAGGAGTCTGGACCGCTCCCCAGGGACTGGTTTTCCATCCTGAGCCCCAAGGCCCGGCGGGGGCTCCTGGAGGCCGAGGATCACGAAACGTTTCAAGCCGTGACCTCTCACAGCGCCAGGAGGTCTGAGGTCTGGGGCCGCGGCCGCGGCTGCGGCTGCTCGCAATCGCCCCTGCAGCCGCGGCCGCCGCCGCCGTGGCGGCGGCGGCCAGCGCCGCGCCGTCGCCGCGCCACGCGCCGCCGCGCGCCGTAGCGGCGCCGCAGCCCGGCGCCCGCGCGGAGGGCGGCCGCGCGCCCGACGCGCGCGCGCGCTCCGGCGCGGCCGCGGCAGGGCCCTGGCGCCTGTGCAGGAGCGCTCCTGGGGGGGGGAGGGGCACAAGAGGAGGAGGAGGAGGAGGAGGAGGAGGAGGAGGAGGAGGAGGAGGATCAGGATCAGGATCAGGATCAGGATCAGGATCAGGATCAGGATCAGGATCAGGATCAGGATCAGGATCAGGAGGTGGAGGAGGAGGAGGAGGAGGAGAGGAGGAGGAGGAGGAGGAGGAGGAGGAGGAGGAGGAGGGGAGGAGGGGAGGAGGAGGAGGAGGAGGAGGGGAGGAGGAGGAGGTGGCAGGAGGAGGAGGAGAGGAGGAGGAGGAGGGGAGGAAGAGGAGGAGGGGGAGGAGGAGGAGGAGGAGGAGGAGGAGGAGGAGGAGTGGGAGAAGGGGGAGGGGGAGGACGAGGAGGAGGAGGAGGAGGAGGAGGACGAGGAGGAGGAGGAGGAGGAGAAGGAGGAGGAGGAGGCAGATGAGGAGGCAGGTGAGGAGCAGCAGTGGGAGGAGGACGCCGCGGAGGACGAGGGGATGGCGACGCTGACGGCACCGACGCCCACGATGCTGGACGACGCTGACCCCAACGGCGGCGTCGAAGCCGCCGACGGCGCCGCGGCTGCGACAGGGGCCCCGGCGTCTGTCCAGCGGCGTTCCCCGGGGCGCCTCGCCTGCTTAACCCCGTGCCCGGGATAATACAGCATCCCCCCTCAACCCCTGAGAGTCGATTCTCGGGGTGGCCAAGAGGGGGGTGAGGACCAGGGGAGAGGTCATGGCGCCATGACATCTGCCCAGATCTCACGGTGCCTTTTTTGTTATACGTTCCCTGGCAACCCCCCTGTCCGCGCACATGCCTCGGGCCATGATTCGCACACACGCCTCATGGGCGCCCCCCTCCTGGACGCCCCCGAAGAGAGCTGATTATCCCGGGCCAAGACAGACTTGGTCGAGGGAAAGGGGCGGCGAGGCCGAACTTCACTCTTGCCAGCGAAAGTACGAATCGAAGTTGCTTCCCTGGTACGGTGAGGGCAACGCTGTGCTATACCAGCATATCATCTCACATACGAGATGCCGGGAGAAAAATGCGATCCTCCCCGAACCCAGAATTCGTATGATTCCCACCTTTTGAGCATCAGGGGCATAGGTTATATGATTCAGGAGAAAAACACACAGACACAATTCATCGTGAATTCCCCCGAAGATACGGGAACATATGGGCAGTGGGGGGGAAGACAGAAACCCAGTACATATGAGAAAATATGGGAAATCCTTTTATTTGTGTGTCTTTTGTGTGTCCCAGGGCCCCTTCAATTATAGGGGGCAGCCTTTGGAGATGAGGAATAGGTAAGCTCAATTCTTGACGCTTCGCGGGACCCCACCAGAGACGATGCCCAGAGGAGTTGCTCGATCAGGGAAGTGGGCAGCACACAGAGGAAGGGTCCCTCTTAGAGAGCGCTCTTGGAGGCCTCTTGGGCGCCTCTTGGGGCCTCCTAGGCGCCTCTTGGGGCCTTCTGCAGGCGCACTTCAGAGCCTTGGGAGCGCTCTTGGGATCATCTTGGAGGAGATCGATCAAAAAAGGTGGGAGCTCTAATTACCCTCGGGAGCCCCCAAGATCGCCTCTTGGAGCGCTCTGGGAGCGCTCTTGGGCCATCTTGGGGCTCTCTTGGGCTTCTCGTGGGGCCATCATGGGCCTTCTTGGAGCTGCCTTGAGGCCTCGGACGGCCATCGGAAGCGAGAAGGCGAGAACGCAATAAGCATTGATTTGCCGTATGTTTTGGAAGGAGATTGGCCACTTGCGGCCTCATGGGGAGGTTGCGTGGCCACCTAGGGCCGTCTTGAAGAGTTTTTGGGGCCTCTTGGAGCATCTCTGGAACCATCTTGGGGCATCTTGGGATATCTTGAGTGATCTTGGAGGTCATCTTGAGCTCTCTGAGGCGCTCTTGGAACCCTTCTGGGCCATCTTGGACGCTCCAGCGCGTCGCGGAACCCCCCGTCCACGTCCAGGGAAGGGGGTAGGGGGAGGGGTAAATCTTTCCCCGAAGGGGAAGAAGGGGGTTGGAGGAGAAAGCTCTCTTGACCACCTACCTCCAGAGGGCTGGTGGAATTCGGGTCATGCTCCTCGTTCGCCGCATGTATTTTAGAATCATCATTCCTTGGCGCTTCCTTTGGGGTTGTTTTGGCTAGGCCAGTATGTTTCTAAGATGCTGAGTTTCATTAGTTTGCATTTCGCTGATTCAGACCCACCGAAAACTGACCACTGACCCCCGTTAGCAGGCGAATGATGGGGAGGCAGATCTCCGTCGGAAGCCTTGGGACCGACACCGATATCGGCGGTCGCCTCCGCCGAGGGAAGATGGCACCGAACTCGGCGGTGGCGGCATGTAATTTGCCTTCGGCCTTCGGCTGCCGAAAGAATACCACCAGCACCAACATTTCAGAGTCTAAGATCATCTTCCCAAGATAGAGACGCCCCTGGTGTTGGTGCGATGTTGCAGGTCTCCAACTCCAACATGACTTGTTCAATTCCAGCGTTATGTTTTTGTTCTCCTGCTGTTCAGCGTGCACTCCAGAGCGCAGGGTTATCAGATGCTCCAGAATTCCTGGAGTGCATTCTTAACCAGCCGCATCCCGACTCCACACTCGCCCCAGAGGAGGAGAAGGAGGAGGAGGAGGAGGAGGAGGAGGAGGAGGAGGGAGAGCAGGAGGAGGAGAAGGAGGAGGAAGAGGAGCAGCAGCAGCAGCAGCAGCAGCAGCAGCAAAAAACGGACACCACGGAGGACGCGGGGACGGCGACCCCGCCGGCGGCGACGCCGACGAAGCGGCCCCGACGGCGGCGTCGAAGCCGCGGACGGCGCCGGCGTCGCCAGCGATGCCGACAAACGGCGGTGCCGTCGGCGGCAGCTCGCCGCGACCGCAGGCGGCCGCTGGGCCCGCCGCCGCCGCGCGCCCCGCGGCCTCCCCCGCGCGCTTGCCACGCCGCCCGACCTCGGCGCGCGGCGCGCCATAGGCCACCGACGGGCGGCGGCGGACGGCGGTGGCGGCGGTCGGCGGCAGCGGTCAGCGGCGGCGGTCGGCGGCGGCGGTCGGCGGCGGCGGTGGGCGGTCGGCGGCGGCGTCTGTCGGCGGTTAACGGTGGCGGCGGAGGTCGGCGGTTGCGGCGGTCGGCAGTGGTGGTGGGCGGCGGCTCCTCCTCCTCCCCTCCCCTCTCCCTCCTCCTCCTCCTCATCCTCCTCTCCTCCTCCTCTTCTCTCCCCTCCTCCTCCTCCTCTTCCTCCTCCTCCTCCTCCTCCTCCTCCTCTCCTCCTCATCCCTCCTCCTCCTCCTCCTCTCCTCCTCCTCCTCCTCCTCCATCCTCCTCTCCTCCTCCTCCTCCTCCTCCTCCTCCTCATCCTCCTCCTCCTCCTCCTCCTCCTCCTCCTCCTCCTCCTCCTCCTCCTCCTCCTCCTCCTCCTCCTCCTCCAAGATTGAAGAATCCGCGCGGTGTCGAGAAACAAACGCACAGGCCGTCGCGACACACACTTTTTGGTCGGCGAGGCGAGAGCGAACCTCTTCCGGTAAAAGCTAGGCGGGCTACGCACAGCTCTAATTGCATGGGGAGACAGGGCACAGGCGGGCGGGGCCTCAGGCGGCCGGAGGGCGGGCCGGGGTGCAGGTGGTGCCGAGGAGCTTGCACAGGAAAAGGAACGCCTTGGACAGGAGCTGGAGGCGAAGATCTGGAGGGTGAGCGATGTGGTGTTGCCGTCAACGGCGCTCCGTCACACACACACACACACACACACACACACTTGCCGTACATTATTGCCCGATCAGTTCAGTGCACACTCCGTTCGACGTGCGACCTCCCCGTGCTAGGCAAGTGTTCCGCATGCCAGAAGATGCCATTGCATCTTGCCATCGCCATAAGATTGACGAGATTGTATTGAGGATAGTTGTGCGAAGGATGTGGTCGTCATGTGGAAAAGCATTCGGGACAACGGAAGCATAAAACGAGTGTTCATTATGTAAGCCACCACCCCACGAAAGGACTCGCGAGGTAGAATCGGCCAACACATGTCTCGGGCAGTTAGCCAGGTCGCGAGTGAGCACCTCGAAAGGCACGCTTGCCTGCGGCTGATGCAGCTGATCAAGCTTGTGGGAACAGCGCCGCTCGGAGAGTTCGCCCCGGTCGTTGAAAGCAGGTGTTTTGGATGCGCAGAGTCCCATCTGTTCCGAGCGCCTTCCAACTTCAATCATCGAGTGGTGTTTGCCCTCCCCATCCTCCGTGCGGGGCGGGGGGGACCCAGTATGCCGATGACGATGGAAAGGCAGCGCGCGGTGTGGCGCCGCTGGCCCCGCCCGTGCACGCGAGAGCCCCGACCTTGGGCATAGGCGTGCGCCGCGGAAGCCCTGGCATGGGGGAGGGCGTGCACAGAGAGGGGTCTTCTCGAGGGGATCGCCGCACAGGGAGAGCGTGCTCTGCGGGGAGCGACAGTGCGCGCTGGCGTCCCGACGCCAGCCGTACGGGGCGGCCGGAGCCCTGGCGGGGCCCACGCGAATCAGCACTGCCGCCACTGGATGCTGCCCTGTGGCCCCAGCAAACGAATGCTGCCGCGGAACGCTGGCCTGTGTTTCCCAAGGGCAAGCTGGGAGGGCGCTGCGGGCAGCGTGCAGCAAGACAGCAGCCGCCCGAGGCACCTTGGGGAGCCTCGACAGCGGGGAAGGAGGCAGGGAAGGAGGGCGCGAGGGAGGGAAAAGTATTGGTGCATTGGTGCATTGGTGGGAGAGGGCGACCCAAGCGGCCCCTATGATGGCAGCCGCAAGGGGTGTGAGGCCTATGATGGTCCTCACTGGTGAGGCCTATGATGGTCCTCACCGGGGTGGCGGTGGGGGAAGAGGGCAGAAAGTTGAAGCGGATGTCCGGCAGCTACGTCCTGGGGGGAAGCCTTGGGAGGAAGCGCCGCACTGGCCCCGAGAACCGGCGTCTGCGAGACGGCCTTTGGGCGTCTGCTGTGCAGCCCTGCCCTGTTCGGCCCCTGCCTCGGGGTGCGCTCAGTGCACGGCCCCGCTCGTCGGGGGGCATCTCGGGAGGGAAAGAAAAACACACAGACACAATGAATCGTCGACTCCCAGGAAAAGATGGGAAAATGTGGGAAGTGGGGGGGGGGAGCACAAAAAACCCGAAACAAATTAGGAAACATAGGGAATCCTACTCTTTGTGTCTGTTTAGTTGTGTGTCCCAGGGCCCCTTCTAGTATGCTTGTGAGGGTGGCCTGCCTGCCCCTCCTCTGGGGAGGGCGGGGGGCGGGCAGGGAGCACGGCACGGCCATATTCCAAGGGACGATTCTCTGAGTAGGTCCTCCTCCTCCTCCTCCTCCTCCTCCTCCTCCTCCTCCTCCTCCTCCTCCTCCTCCTCCTCCTCCTCCATTGTTTGGGTATTTTTAGTGGCTCGTGCAAAAAATCCCCCTGTAGGGGGACAGGCCCGACTTAAGGCTTGATCCAGCTCCGCGAGGGCGCTTTGAGAGTCCTGGCGCCGACATCGCAGACCGGATTTCGTGCAGAAAGTAAATGGGATGGGCCCGGACTGTCCTGAAGAATTTCGTTCCGGATTTCGAAGTGAGCGCCATGCGGATTTTTGTTGTGCCAGGAGTGAAGACTTCCAAACATCCACGTGGAATTCACGTCGTTGTTCGCTCGCCGTTTCGGAATTCTTGCAGAAATTCACGCAACAATCTTATTCAGCACGCTTGCAAGGTCGGTGCAATGATAAGAGCGGTATAGCGCACTCGAGGCGGGCCCGAGCGTCCTTCTGGAGTCCAGGTGGGGGAGAACGATCGCAGGCGATGGTTCTCCCCCGGTCCCCCGGCTCCTTCGATAGCAGACGAAGCTGCTCAGAAGAACACCCCAAGGGGGGGCGTTCGGACGCACCCCATATCGAGGACGGACGTCCCCCCATCAGAAGCTGCAACAGTTGTTGCAGCAGCATCTGGGAAGGTCATTGATGCGGATTGCGACGCAACATTTGGCAGTTTAGTCATCATAACATTGGATAGTAGAAATATGGTTCTTTCTTACATCCCAGGATTGGGCCCCACACGTCTCGTGGTCCACGCGAGAGCCCCCCAAAGCCTGGGACAGGGGTCGACCTCTCCCCTGTTAGGAGGCGAGGACCCGGGAGGCCCGCGCCGCCCATGCTCGGTGCCCTCCTGCCCCGTGCCTCTGCCCGCGCCCCTGCCGAGCCGCTGCGAGCGCCCCTCCTCCTCCTCCTCCTCCTCCTCCTCCTCCTTCCCCTCCCTCTCGCCCTCCTCCCCCTCCTCCTCCTCCTCCTCCTCCTCCCCCTCCTCCTCCTCCTCCTCCTCCTCCTCCTCCTCCTCCCCCTCCTCCTCCTGGGGCGCGCTCGGGGCGTGCAGGTCCTCGTGCGCGCGTGCACCGGCGCGCGCGGGCCTGCGCGCGCGGGCAGCAGGCGGGAGCGGTGGGGGGCGGCCACGACAGTGACACTTCGATTAGTGACTTGTCCGTTTTCGGTTCTCGAGAGGGCGCCGTGGCCGTTATTTTCCAGGCTTGCGCCCGCCAGGTTTGGGCCTCAGGTCGTTTTCACTAGACCACGTTTTACTGAAGGGGGTTCTGTCCATCCCCGACTGGAGTCCAGAGGGGGAGGACGAGGGAGGCCCGAATGGCCCATGCTCAGTGCCAGGTCGGGCATGCCCTACCACAGGAGGAGCTGTCCGACGACAGGCAAGCAGGAGTCAGAGAGGATTCGAACATCGCCCAACCTGGTCTCAAAAAGGACCCCGGACCACTGGTGAGGCTGTGTCTGAACAGTCCTCCCGTAGATCGGGGGCGGAAAAGAGGGGGGTGATGACTAGGGGGGGGTGGATATCATGGCGTGGGCCATGATATTTCCCCAGATCTCATGGCGCCTCTTCTTCTTTCATTACGTCCCTGGCCCCCCCGCTGGGCCGCGCACATGCCGCCGGTGATGATTTGCACCCCCCCCTCTTGGACACCCCCCTCTTGGCCGCTCCCGAGTAGAGGGACGTGCCCCGACTCGAGCTCCCCTGCCCTCCTGGCCCTCGCGCTCCGTGCCCACCGCCCGCGCCGGGCCGCGGAGAAGAGCGCCCCCCCCCCCGCGCCGAGGCGGCCTCCGCCGCGGCACCCCGGGGGCGGCGGGGCGAGGGGCCGGCCCCGCCCCCGCCGGCGGAGCGCTGGCCGTGGGCCCGGGAGGCTGCTGCTGCTTGCGGAGCCTGTTGCCGCCACCACCGCCAGAAAGTTGGAGGGGGGAAGGAGGAGGGGGGCGAGGAGGAGGGGGAGGGGGAGGAGGAGGAGGAGGAGGAGAAGTAGGATGGAGCGGAGGAGGGAGAGGAGGAGGAGGGCGAGGAGGAGGAGGATGGAGCGGAGGAGGAGGAGGTGGAGGAGGAGGAGGAGGAGGAGGAGGAGGAGGGGGGGGAGGACGAGAAGTAGGATGGAGCGGAGGAGGGAGAGAAGGAGGAGGCGAGGAGGAGGAGGAGGACCCCCCCTCCAACTTTGGTGGTGGTGATGGAAAACACGCCCATCAGAGCTTTTTTTTTGGGGGGGGGGGGGGGGCTGGAGTTGCACGCGGGCCGTTGTCGGGAGCGGCCGAGAGGGGCTGTGATGGCTGGGGGGGGGCAGCGTGGCCAGGGCCCGGAAGGGTTGCACGTCTGTTGCAGCTGCTGGCTCCGAAGAAGAGACAACGCCATAACGATAACACACAAACACACAAAAAACAAACAAACAAAAAAAGTGTTTTTCCCCACAGTGTTCTGGTTTTTCCCCCACAGTGTGTTTCTTTCCCCACATTGTGTGTTTGTGTTCCCACAGTGTGTGTGTGTGTGGGTGTGTGGGTGTGTGTGGGTGTGTGTGGGTCCCACAGTGTGGGTGTGTGTGGGTGTGTGTGGGTGTGTGTGGGTGTGTGTGGGTGTGTGGTGTGTGTGTGTGTGTGTGTGTGTGTGTGGGGTGGGTGGGTGGGTGGGTGGGTGGGTGGGTGGGTGGGTGGGTGGGTGGGTGTTCCACAGTGTTTGTTCCAACGATAAACTTGTGGCGCTCCGCGCGGATTTCATGGATCCGCGCTGGGCCCCCCCCCTGGCGGCGCCTCCGGCGCCGCCCCCGGCGCGCTCCGCGCGGAGCGCCGAAAGTTTATGTTCGCGGCGCGGTTTCTTTTTTCTATGGCTAGACTCCCAGGGCCCAATCTACCTCGGGCGCCTTCCTGCGTGGGTTGACATGATGCTGCTGGGTTGTGTGGTTCTCTTGGAGGGCCTGGACCCGATCTGCTTTTTATCCGCTGTCCCACTTCGCGTCCGCTAGCCGTGGGTCCCAAAGGATAGATCTGTTTTGTTTGAGCAGGGCGATCGCAAGATTCAAGCAGTGGCGAAGCGTCCTGAGAATGGTATAAGGAATTTCTGTGGTCTGCAAAGGATGTGTTTCGAGCATGTCTGGCCAGTCTTGCTTTGTTTAAACAGATCGGGTTGACGTCCTAAGAAAATTGCAGTTGTGACTAGAGCAGTCCTTGGTTCCAAGAGCATGTCGCAGTAGGCCAGTAGGAATGCCGGGACGGTCGGTCCCTGCTCCAATGAGATGTGAGCGACGCCCATACAGCGGGGTCATCTTCGCCGACATTCGTACGTAAGTTGCCCGCGTAAGTGCTTGCGTCTCCAATGCGGCGTGCCGCGCGGACGGCCCGCGTAAGCCACCGATTAAGGTCGCTGTGCCATCTCGCGCAAGACCCTTTTTTGATCGTCGCTCATGTACTGAAATAATGGGTACACAGACCGACCTTGAGTTCTTGGCGTTGCGATGTTTCCATAACGAGCGTGTTCGCCTGGCTTCGGGCGGGAGAGGAATATGAGGAGGAGGTGGTGGTGGCGGAGGAAGAGGAGGAGGATGATGGGGGGAGGAGGAGAAGGCGGAGAAGGAGGAGGGGGAGAAGGAGGAGGAGAAGAATGAGTAGGAGGAGGAGGAGATGGAGGAGGACCAGGCAAAGAAGGAACATTGGGAGGAGGAGGAGGAGGAGGAGGAGGAGGAGGAGGAGGAGGAGGAGGAAGAATGAGAAGGAGGAGACCAGGAGGAGGGGGAGGTGGAGAAAGGGGAAACCAAAGAGAGGATGATGAGGAGCAGGAGGAGGAGCAGCAGGAGGACGAGGAGGAGGGTGGGGAGGAGGAGGAGGAGGAGGAGGAGGAGGAGGAGGAGGAGGACGTGGAGGAGAAGGAAGAGAAGTAGGATGGAGCGGAGGAGGGAGAGGAGGAGGAGGAGGAGGAAGAGGAGGAGGTGGAGGAGGAAGAGGAAGAGGAGGAGGAGGAGGAAGAGGAGGAGGAGGAGGAGGAGGACGAGGACGAGGAGGAGGTGGAGGACGAGGGAGGAGGAGGAGGCGGAGAGGGCGTTGGAGGAGGACGTCGGAGGAGGAGGCGGACGAGGAGGAACAGGAGGAGGACGACGACGAGCGGCATGAGCACCGCAGGAAGCAGGGAGTGGGATGGGGAGGAAGGGGGGGCGTGGCAGGTGCAGCGGCGTAGCAGGAGCAGCAGCCCAGGAGCAGCAGCAGCGAGGAGAGGAGCTGGCCGTTCTACCCCCCCCCCCCAGCGCCGGAGCACCACCATCGGACGTGCGGCCCGTGAGCCCGGGGGCCGCGGCGGCGCGTCCGCACGCGGAGGACCTGCTGGGGCAGGGGGACGAGGACGACGACGAGGAGGACGACGAGGAGGACGACGACGAGGACGACGAGGAGGACGACGACGACGACGAGGACGACGACGAGGACAGTCCGGGCCCATCCCATTTATTTTCTGCACGAAATCCGGTCTGCGATGTCGGCGCCAGGACTCTCAAAGCGCCCTCGCGGAGTTGGGGCAAGCCTTAAGTCGGGCCTGTCCCCCTACAGGGGGATTTTTGTTGCACGAGCCGCTAAACATACCCTAACAATGGAGGAGGAGGAGGAGGAGGAGGAGGAGGAGGAGGAGAAGGAGGACGACGAGGACGACAAGGAGGACGAGGACGACAAGGAGGATGAGGACGACGAGGACGACGACGAGAAGGAAGACGACGACGACGACGACGACGAGGAGGACGACGACGAGGAGGACGACGAGGAGAACGACGAGGAGGAGGACGACGACGACGCCTAGGACGACGCGCCACCCCCAGAGGAGGAGGGAGGCGCGGGCGGGCAACGGACCTGTCACGGGGTAAGGTCCACGGACGCGGCCCGCATGTTCTCTGCCAGACGGTGAGGCATCTGGCGTGTCGGGGGGGACGGAGTCGGGCGTTCGGCGGGGTGGGGGGGGGCTGCGCCCTCCTCCCTTCTGCTCGTGGTGGAGATCCTCCCGAGGATCGTCACCTTCTCCGCGACAGATCCTAGGTTTGATCAGCGGGAGAGGGGGAGGGCCGGGGAGGGGGAGGGGATGGGGGGAGGATGGGGGGCGGGCGCACGGCCGCGGAACGAACCGCGCAGGGGGGAGAAGGGAGAGGAGGGGGGGCGGGAGGAGGAGTGCGGCGAGGGGGGGGTAGGCAAGCTAGGTGCGCTCGCGCTGTGTCTGACGTCCTACAGTCGGGTCGCTGAAGAAGGAACCCTTTTCGTTGGGGAGGGGCTCCGTGTTCCTTAATTGTTTCATAGCGTGCCTCATGTTTTCGATGGGGAATCGAAGATTCACTTATGGAAAAAGGGGCCTCGTTCCTTATTCAGGGATCCTTAGGTCAACGCCCCGACTGTACCCCTCCCTCTCATCCCTTACCATGATTGGCGTAGATCTCCTCTCTGTTCGCACAGTGGGACGTCGTAGCATGGCATAGCATTACATGGCATAGCATGATGTTGAAGATCAGCGCGTAGCATGACAAAGCATGGCGTGGCGATGCCCCAAAGTGGGGGGGTTCTATGGCCTAAAAATCGACGAATCGACACATAATGTGTAATAACTTCCGATGTTTTTGTTCGGGGTGCCATGTTCTAGCATTGGGGGCCGATTTGGAAGGACCGAAAACATGCCGTGGCATGGCGCTGGAAATGACGACGCCAGCGCTGCAGTGGGAGCAGGATTCGGAACGAGCGGAAGCCCGGAAATGAGGCCAGCGTTGCAGCGGGAACACGATTCGGAACAAGCGGGAGCCCGAAAATGAGGCCAGCGTTGCAGCGGGAGCAATCATTTTGAAACACAATCCAAGCAATAAACCCGAGCGGACTGAGGGGCATGAGACGGGGAGGGGGAAGGGATAGGAAGGAGGCAGTAGGGGGAGGAGGTCTCGGAGAGAGGGTAGTGGATGGGGGGCGATTGGGCATAAACTTGCTATGGGCTGGGATCGCGAGGAACCAAGAAAACACGAGCGGGCGGGGGTTGGGAGGGGTAGAGGTGGAGGATGAGGTGGACGGGGGAATGGGGGGTAGACGGAATCAGGGATAGGAAGGAAGATGAGGGCAACGTTACG
>CAUYUJ010015496.1:45000-47500 GCA_963575745.1 Prorocentrum cordatum
TCCATCTCCTCCTCCTCCTCCTCCTCCTCCTCCTCCTCCTCCTCCTCCTCCTCCTCCTCCTTATCCTTATCCTCATCCTCATCCTCTCTCTTCTTCCTCTTCCTCCTCCCCCTCCTTCTCCCTCCTCCTCTCCTCCTCCTCCTCCTCCTCCTCCTCCTCCTCCACCTCCTCCTCCTCATCATCAGCATCAGCATCATCATCATCATCATCCTTATCCTCATCCTCATCCTTATCCTCATCCTCATCATCTCCTCCTTTCTTCCTGCTCCTCCTCCTCTCCTCCTCTTCCTCTTCCTGCTCCTACTCCTCCTCCTCCTCCTTCTCATCTCATCATCATCATCATCATCATCATCATCATCATCATCATCATCATCATCACCATCATCACCATCACCATCACATCATCATCATCATCATCATCATCATCATCATCATCATCAGCATCATCATCCTCATCCTCATCCTCATCATCCTCATCCTCATCCTCATCCTGCTCCTCCTCCTCCTCCTCCTCCTCCTTCTCATCCTCCTCCCCCTCCTCCTGATCCTGATCCTCCTCCTCCTCGTCCTGGCCTTCCTCAGATACCGTGGCATCGTTCGGACGCGCGCATGTTTTTTTTTCATCCGCGGAGACCATCGAGGAGCATCCTGGATCATGGAACACAATAAAACACGCGCGAAACCGATTAATGTACAGGGAATGGGCGTCCGAGCGATGGCTAGATCATTTCAACCTTCGTGTTAATCATGTAGGCTGTGACAAACGTGAAAACGCGGCGTGGCCAACCCCTCCTGGCACCGACCGCCGAATCCGCCCCCCCCCACCCCCCACCCCACGCACAGCTCCAACCCCCCGCCAACCCCGTGGACACGCCACGGCCACCCCCCCAGCCCAGCATTCCACGGGGAACGATCATTAAACGAGTCAGGGTGTCAGGGTACCTGTAATTCGTCCGTATCTCAGATTTTGATTGCATCGAAGGCGTCCATGAGCTTGACCAGCATATGATAGAACCGTCATGCTCAGCCTTCCCCTCCGCCTCCTCATCCTCATCCTCCTTTGCTCCTCCTCATCCCCATCCTCATCCTCATCCTCATCCTCATCCTCATCCTCCTTTGCTCCTCCTCCTCCGCCTCCGCCTCCTCCTCCGCCTCCTCCTCCTCTGCCGCGAGAGGACCATGGCGGACACGTGCCCTCTGGAGCGCCCGGCCGCGCTGGCCGCCCTTTGCCGCCGTTTTCGGAAGGGGGGAGGCGAGGCCAGGGCGAGGAGGGGAGGGGGAGGGCAGAGGGCAGTGGTTCCTCTTCTTCCTCCTCCTGCGTCTCCTCCTCTTCCTCCTCCTCCTCCTCCTCTTCCTCCTCCTTCTCCCCCTCCTCCCTTTCTTCCTCATTTCTCCTTTCCCGGGGATTTATTATTGTTCCTCCTTCTCCTTTCCCAGGGCTGCTCCAGGTGGCAGGCACTTGGCTAACGGACCTGCGGAGTGGCGGGCAGCCACCATGACCCTTTCAAAAGAGGTGCACGCCGCTGCTTCGAAGCGGCAGCCACGAACCCCAGAGAGAGCGGTGTGTGTGTGCTCAACCTTCGCAGGCATTGTGGACATTTGGACGGACAGGAGTCGTCCGATGACTCAGGCAAGGCCTTCAAAGAGCAAGGCAGACTTGTTGCAGGTGTGTTGCTTGCCGTGCGTTTACAAGAGCCAGACGAGATCCCAGACCTCAGCCGACGGGCTGGCCGCATGCGTGCGCGTCCACAGCTTAGGCAGTGAACGAAGAGTGTTCGCGAGGTGGGTTGCTGAGCGCAGGAGAAGTATGCCAGGCATTCTCCATTGGTGTGTAAAAGACTGTGTCGCCAGTGCCGGTTGAGATGATCTTTCTTAGCAGGGTTGATTCCGACCCCACTGCAATCATACGAGCCAAACAGCAGGCGTGGCAAGAAAACCTGTTGGGCCCAATCGATTCGATTGCTGACATTGCTAGGGAGATCAAGCGGGCCCTTACGAGAGCCAGAGAGGACTCTTTGGACTCCATCGAACAGTTTCTGTTGTTCGGCCCTTTTCCCCCATGACCCTTGCGAAGAAGGCCCCAGGCTGACGTCGCGAAGGTTTCCGAGGTCCAGAGGCTTCCGGTTCCCCAGGCATTTCGGAGTTCACATATCTTCCAAATGTGGCAGAGTTGGAAAGGGGTCTGACCTGAGTAGATTTGTGCTACGATATGCGCGCCGCTGCTCAAGATTATTCAAAGAGGAGACCGCACGCTAGGAACGCTCTCTAATGGTGTCAAGATGTGGATTAGAGCAGGCCTGGCTGAAGCATGGAACTCAGGGCTGGATCAGTTCTGGGGCACGGATGTTTGAAGCAACTCAGCATTGCAAGCAGCGCTGTTACAGCCTGCTCGACGGGACAGCTGCGATGGCTAGAGTGCAAATTGCGACCCCGCTGCCCTCAGCCTGGTTCGTTTGATCAGCACTGCGTCAGAAAGGCGGTTTTCCAGAGTTGGCGGCGG
>CAUYUJ010015496.1:52500-137500 GCA_963575745.1 Prorocentrum cordatum
ATCATCCCCCCCTTGTGGAGGAAACCTCCTGTGTTGGTGTTGGTGCCCATTTCCAGGCCTCCAACCTGGCCCTCTGCGGGCGGAAAATTCCAGAATGGTCATGACATGGTCCTGGGGAGGATTTCTGATTACGCTTCGATGTGTTTGAGGCTGTTGCTCCTGGCGTCGCTCGGACGTGTGCATTTGTTTCTCGGCGAGGGCCATCGAGGAGCATCCTTGATCATTTGGCGGAAAGACCACGCACGAAACCGACAAAAGCACAGGGAATGGACGTCCGAGCGATGGCCAGTTCTAGTATGCTTGATGTTTCGTCCAAAATCCGCTCGTACGGGGGGCATGCCCGACCTAAAAAACAGGCGCGGGGGGCTCTCTGCCCCTGCAGGGGGAACACAGAGGCAGACTGCCCCCCGCTCTGGCCTTCGCGACGGCGGTCGGGAGCGTAGGGCAAGATTCCCAGTCCGGGACTGACCATGAGCCTCAAGCAGTGGCGAAGCGTCTTGGCTCGCCTGTATCCCTACCAAGCAATGTTCTGAGAAGCTTGTGTGTTTCCCACGAAATGCTCTTCGAAGATTTCTGGCGGAGTCTGTCTTGTTTTATCACTTCGGGGTTATGTTCTAAGAACACTGGTTTGGCTTAGAACACTTGTGGGTTCTAAGAACATTTCGTGGTAGGACTACAGGAATGCGGCCCCTGCTTAAGAGTCATTGGTCAAACCGTGAGTGCGCGCAGAATATCGGGTTGCGCGGCTGCGTCGCCGCAGCAGCGCGGCAGGAGCTGCAGCGCGACGTGGTGCTGTATGGGTGTGAAGCCTGGGTGTCGTGTTTTGTTATGATGTGGTCTGCGGCACGGGGCGTCGTAAAATGATTTGTTGGACGTTGCGTTGCAGAATGTGCGTCTGTGTGCTTGTGCGAGCGCGCGCTACGCATTCTCATGTGTGGCATTGGCTACGTAGGGATGCCGTTGGCCAGCGCCGCGTCTATCTGGTTGCTCTGGCGCGTGGGCTGCTTGGCAGCATCCTTTGAGGAAGGTGCTGGCTCCTGCGAGCGCGTGCCTTTGCCGGGCGATGTTTGGCGCTGTCAGCGATGCTTCTGTTTGTTACGCAAGCCGCGGACACTGGCGGTGAGGCCAGTTTTCTCCCCGCGGCCTCCGCGGCGATGCGTTCTAGTTTTATTTTGCGGTCGACGCGCTGGACGCGCCGCGTGCTCCAACCCCTGGCTGGCCTCGGAAGCGACGGGGCCGTGTCCCTGCCGCGTGCGTGCTTCCGTTTCGTCGTCGCTTCCGGCGCCCGCTTCTCCCCCGGCCCCGCCGCCGTTCTTTGCCCCGCTCCGGTGCCGGCTCCAGCCCCGGAGCAGCTGCTGCGTCGTGTGCGCTCGCACGTTCTCCCCGCTTCCGTGTGCAAGGGGCTCTCGTTTGGAGGCGGCGAAAAATCAGAGCGTGAATTACCTACCCCGTTTTCGCTTCCAGGCAAAACCAAGTCGTACCATACGCCTCCTCGTCAAGCGGCCTGACCAGTACATGCCGTAGTTTGGCCTCGCTTGGTATCTCTTGGAAGCGAGGGTGGTCAAAAGCGAGGTAAGCTTGTTTGCCCCCTAAAAAAGCGCGGTGCCGCTTCCGTGGCCAATGAAGCTCCGGCCGCGCCGGGTGCGCCACGCTCGCGGCGCGCGCAGGGCGTGCCAGGTGCGCCCCTGAGCAGCCGTCATCCGGTGGACGGCTACGAGGGGCCAGTACAGACCCGAGGTGCCTGGAGCCCCAGCACCAAGGAGTTCATGATCGCGGATCCCCCAGGAAGCGAGATGCCGAGCACTCTGAGAGAAGGGCGGCGCCTCCAGGTAGCGCAAAGCACGGGCACCGATGGACAAAGTACCACAGATTGAGGAGCCGTGGGACACGCGGAGGCTCAGATAGAAGAGCGGTGACGAGCAGAAGGAGGATGTCGCCAGCAACCAAGATGATCGCGGGATGCCTTCGTATGGTCCTCATGTCGTCGCAAAGTGCCCTGCGCGTTATTTACTGGCCGGTATGGTCGTCCTGCGCGCAGCAAGCCACATGCCCGCACCCCCGCCGCCCTCGTCAAGAACCAATGTCGGGCCGGGCGAAAGGGGGGGATTGGGAAAGGGGGGGTTACGAAATTTGCTGCATGCAGCTGGTTTCGGCCTCACCGGGGGGCCCATTCCTCGATACATGGCCGCCTCCGGCGCCGGGAACATCAGCTACGTGAGCTGATTCTCAACCCCCCCCTTTGCTATCCCCCCCTTTCGCCCGACCCGACAATGCAAAGTGGCCGCGGCGTGCTACAGTCGGCCCGCATTCGTCGGTCGACCCTGCCAGCTCAGGGGTACCCTTTGTGTCCTGTGTCTCGCGACCCGTGCCTCCTGCTTTCCTGAGGCAGTGTGCCCCTCGGAAAGGTTTTTGATGTCCTCTCGCGTGTCCGGTCCAATCAAGTCCGACTGTAGGGCCGCCGCGGACGATTTGGGGAGCCATTTGAGGCCAGCAAAAGTTGGCCGCAGAGCGTTCCTTGCATGTTTTTGGTATCGGGTGGGTGCGGTGGTGTCGTCGTGGCTCCGGGTTCGCCCCCGGTCGAGCGGGGGAGGAGGCGTTTGTTGATTAGGATTAAGTCGGACCCGTCCCTCTACAGGAGGAACATTCAAAAATTGTCAAAATAGTCTGGGGACGATTTGTTTATTATGTTTGTCCATTTGGGGGGTACGTTTGAAGTATTTATTCATTTGTCACCCAAACTCCCCCTGTAGGGTGAGACGCCGAACTTAAGATTAGGAACGCGGATAACCCTTCTGGGAAGGGCGCCGGGAAGACGAGAAGCTCGGAACGACTTATGTTCGGAGGGCTGGCGAAATGGCGATTTGGTTGTTGGTCGATCTTTGTCTCCCGCCGCTCGTTCGCGCCCGCTCCAGATCCCGGGGCTTGTGTGTTCGTGGACGGGTAACCCTCTGAGGGTCCTGTGTTGTGGCCCCCCCCCTTCCGCTCGGCGGTGAATAGGATTGGTCCTGGAACCTCTTCCTCCTCATCCTCCCCCTTCTCCCTCACTTTTTTCTTCCCCTGAGGCATAAGTAGCAGGAGTCGTCGCAGTCGCAATCGTAGTCGTAGCTCTCGTCGTCGTTGTTGAGCGGCGCGTGCCGCGGAAAATCACAATTGGTGACCTCCTATTGGTGGGACCCCAGTCCTTCAATAAGGCCGCCGAAGAACGACATAATTGCCCCCATATGGGTGGTGGTTCTGAGGACCCTGCGCAGGCAGTTCAAGGCGATGCCAGCCGTGTGTGTGTGTGTTGTGTGTTGCGTGTGTTGTATGTGTGTTGTGTGTTGTGTGTTGTGCGTTGTGGTGTGTGTGTGTGTGTGTTGTGTGGTGTGTGGTGTGTGTTCTGTGGTGTGCGGTGTGCGGTGTGAGTGGTGTGTGTGGTGTGTGTGGTGTGTGTGTGGTGTGTGTGGTGTGTGTGGTGTGTGAGGTGTGTGTGTGGTGTGTGTGTGGTGTGTGGTGTGTGGTGTGTGTGTGTGGTGTGTGTGGTGTGTGTGGTGTGTGTGGTGCGTGTGTGGTGTGTGTGGTGTGTGTGGTGTGTGTGGTGTGTGTGGTGTGTGTGGTGTGTGTGTGTGGTGTGTGTGGTGTGTGTGTGTGTGTGTGTGGTGTGTGTGTGGTGTGTGTGGTTGTGTGTGTGTGTGTGTGTGTGTGTGTGTGTGTTTGTGTGTGTGTGTGTGTGTGTGGGTGTGGTGTGTGTGGGTGGTGTGTGTGTGCGTGCGTGCGTGTGTGCGTGCGTGTGTGTGTGTGTGTGGTGTGTGGTGCTGTGGTGGTGTGGTGTGTGGTGTGTGTGTGTGGTGTGTGGTGTGTGTGTGGTGTGTGTGTGGTGTGTGTGTGTGTGTGTGTGTGTGTGGTGTTGTGCTGTGTGTTGTTGTGTGTGTGTGGGTGTGCGTGTGTGTGTGTGTGTTGGTGGGGGGGGGGGGGGGGTGTGTGTGTGTGGGTGTGTGTGGTGTGTGGGCTGTGTGTGGTGTGTGTGGTGTGTGTGGTGTGTGTGGTGTGTGTGGTGTGTATGTGTTGTGTGTGTTGTGTGTGTGGTGTGTGTGGTGTGTGTGGTGTGTGTGGTGTGTGGTGTGTGTGGTGTGTGTGGTGTGTGTGTGTGTGTGTGTGTGTGTGGGTGTGTGGTGTGTGTGGTGTGTGTGGTGTGTGTGTGTGTGTGTGTGTGTGGTGTGTGTGGTGTGTGTGGTGTGTGTGGTGTGTGTCGTGTGTGTCGTGCGTGTCGTGTGTGTCGTGTGTGTGTGGTGTGTGTGGTGTGTGGTGTGTGTGGTGTGTGGTGTTTGTGGTGTGTGGTGTGTGTGGTGTGTGTGTGGTGTGTGTGGTGTGTGTGGTGTGTGTGTGTGGTGTGTGTGGTGTGTGGTGTGTGTGTGGTGTGTGTGTGTGGTGTGTGTGTGGTGTGTGAGGTGTGTGTGGTGTGTGTGGCGTGCGTGCGTGCGTGCGTGCGTGTGTGCGTGTGTGTGGTGTGTGTGTTTGTCTGTTGGGTTTCGCTCTTCGCAGAGGTGGCGGGGGGCGTTGCTCGGGTTCCTTGGTCGTGGCCCCTTGGCTTATGTCGGGCATGTCCCACTACAGAAGGAATATTCAAAAATAGTACAGTGAAGACCCATGCCAAGAATCACCCTGCTTGCCTCCAGGGTGCCCTGGCTTTCTTGGGTTCCATTTAATTTTTGGTTGATGGAAAGTGAGACGTTCCCACTCCAAAAATCAATGGACGTCTTAGACTCTCAGCTTTCTTGTGGAAGATGTCTTGTGGACTGGCTTCCACTCTAAAGAAATAGAAAGAAGTAGTCAGGGGACGAGTTGTCGATTCTGTGTTGCCTGTGTTTGGCTATTTGTTGAGTATGTTAAAATGTTCTCCCTAAACGCGCCAGTAGGAGGACATGCCCGGCCTAAGATTTGGCTTCCCTTCAGCGCCCAGCAAGGCCAGTCGAGGCAACGAAATGCAAAGCAACGATGGTATGTTGTCAAGGAAGCGTTCGCATCAGCGCGTCTAGCGGCGGGGGCCGGCGTCGTCGTGGCACAGGGCTGCGCAGAGCAGCGTGCGCAGAAAGCAAGCAGGTACGCAGAAGAGGCAGCGAGCCGCGCTGTTTCTCGGAAGGAGGTGGCGGCAGCACGCGGGGCCTATTGCTGGCGGCGAGCCAGGGGGGAAAGCGAGAAGGAGAAGGCCTTCTCAGAAGGCGGTGGGGCTTCCGGAAGAGCTCCTGCCTCCTGAGAAGTTGTCTGCTTGCATCTTCGGGGAAGGCTCAGAAAACGTCTCGAAAGGCCAGCGGACCTCCAAGCCCTCTGAGAAGGCCCGCCACTTCTCTCAGGAGGGAAAAGAAAACACAGACACAATGAATCGTCGCTTCCCCAGAAAATATAGGAACATGTGGGAAGTGGGGGGGAAGACAAAAACCCAGAGAATATGGACAAAGATTGGGAATCTGGCTATCTGTGCCTATCTATTTGTGTGTCCCAGTTCCCCTTCATTCTCGCTTCCCCCCCCTGGGCTCGCCGCCCCACAGGATCGCAGCAGCGCGTCCAGCGGCGGGGGCGGGCGGCGTCCTGGGGCAGGGCTGCGCAGAGCGGCGCGCGCAAAAAAGAAAAAGGCAGGCGTTGAGCGGGCGCGCAGCGGAGGAGGCCGCAGCGGCGGTGCGAGCCGGCGTGTGCGGTGCGTGGGCGGCGTCCGTCGGCGCGAGGCAGATCGGGCTCCACACGGAGCCGCATCGCGCATCGGGGCTGGACCTGAACGGTGTTTGGGGTGATTTCGTGGGCCGTTGTCGTGTCGGCTTCGGTTTGCGGTAGAGGCGGAGGCGAGGCGCAGGCGAGGGAAAGCGAAAGCAAAACGAACACGGAAAATTTAACGGGCGAAGAACGGTATAATTTTTTTCGCCGTCGGGGACACCTGCCCCTGGGCGGCTGGAAAGTTTATACCCCTAAAGTGGCACCGTAAGGGTATAAACTCTCCAGCCGCCCAGGGGCAGGTGTCCCCGACGGCGAAAAAGTTTATTTTGTACCGTTCTTCGCCCGTTAGGAAACACCGTTTAGGTTCAGCCCTGTCGCGCATGCATCGGCGATGCGGCGCGATCCCCCGACCCCATCTATTCCGACCCCATTTGCTCGTTGCGAAAGCGCTTCTGCGCGCGACGCTGTCGATCGCGGTCGTGTGGCTCGCCGCGTTACTATTTGCTGGTGATCGCAGTCGGGATGTTCGGCGCGATGCTGCCAGGTCTCCGTATCTTTCGCTCCGCAGTGTGGATGGTGGATCGGCGTGGGCTGCGAGTATTCATCTTTCCACAAAGGGGCCCTACGAATGGCGGTGAAAGACCCGACCCTAGACGGGGGCACCCTGCGTTCCATCTCGTCCACCCCTCTCTTGGGGGACGCGCTGGGGCGCCGCGGGGGCCCGCGGGCCGGGCGCGCGGCGCGCGGCGCGCGGCGAGCGCCCGACCTGTGGCCGCCGATGCGGAGGCAAAAAAAAATTGTGGTTCGCCGCAAGGGTGGCGATGGCGTTGTTGCTTCGCGAAGTGCCCGCACCGTGATTGCGCGCTCGAGCCTCTGCGTGCTTAACCAGCCACGTGGCACACATGCTGCCCCAGTGGCGCCGAGCCCATCGGACCCAAACCAGGGAAAAAGGAGGGAGAGGGTGCGTCGCGATGAGACGCCGCCTGCGCTGTATAGCCGAGGAGGAGGAGGCAGACGACTGTTGAAGCAGTATAGCATGGGGGGAACAGGAAGGTCGCCAGGCAGAAGAGGCGGCAAGCAGCAACGAAGCGCTGGTTGAGCAACACGCTACACCTCCATTAGGGATGGGGGACAGCTGGTAGTTTCTGTGGTGGGCGGGGCTGCGATTAGGAGTTGGAGCCCTGGCCATCGTGCTGCGCCGACGTTGCTTGTCGCTGTGTTGGTCGAGTGCGGGCCGGGGTCAGGCGTGATGTGTACTCGTTCCCTCTCCCTTCTGCAAGCGCCGAGGCCTGCCCACGCCTCGCGCGACCCCCCTCCTTCTCCTCCGTGGCCATTCTGGCCAACCGTTTCGGTGCCTCCAGAGGGCACCGTGGGTGCCGCGGCTCCGAGGCTCGCCTTCCTTCTCTGGGGGGCGGGGGGGGGGGCACATCGCCCTGCGGCCTCGCCCGCGGGCTGCCCGCGCGGCCGCCGCGAGCACTCTCCGAGACGCGCTCGCGGTGCCTGCGTGGGACCCGCGCGGGCGGCCGGGTGGTTGCCGGATCCCTGCGTGCGTGGCCTCGCCGCACCTCGGTGCCGATCCGGAGGACCCCCCCGGTCTCCGAGGGCACGTCCCCGAGACTGTCCTCGCCCTCTGCTCGCCCATCTCCAGCGACAAGCAATCGTCGATTCCCAAGAAAATATGGGAGAAAATATGGGAAGTGGGGGGGGGAGACAAAAACCCAGGAGATACGGGAAAATCTGGGGAATCCTTTTCTTTGGGCGTGTTTCTTGGTGTGTCTCAAGGCCCCTTCACATGAGTCCGAGGCCGGTCGCGCGGTGCGCGGCCCGGTGGCCGGCGGGCTCGCCCAGGGCAGCGGAGCTCGCGCGGCGCGGCCGGCGCGGGTGCCCGTGCCGGGGTTTTGCAGGGCGAGGCCCGCCGGCCACGCGGGCCGCACGGCGGCGGGGCGGTGATCCCTCAAGAGGGGAAAAAACACACAGACACGATTAATTGTCGATCCCCGGGAAAATATGGGCAAATATGGGAAGTGGGGTGGAAGACAAAGACCCAGAAAATATTAGAAAATATGGGGAATATTTTTATGTGTGTGTATTTGTTTGTGTGTCCTGGGGCCCTTTTGATCCCGCCGAACGCGGGCGCAAGAACGGGGGTGACGCTGCGGCGGCGCCCACTCGAGTTGCGAGCGCATTCAATCATTCGTCACTCCCTCTCTCGCGCTCTCTCTCGCTCTCTCTCTGTCTCTCTCTCTCTCTCTCTTTCTCTCTCTCTCTCTCTCTCTCTCGCTCTCTCTCTCTCTCTCTCTCGCTCTCTCTCTCTCTCTCTCGCGCAGTGTCATCTGTGCGATGGAGAGGGAGGGAGGGAGAGAGAGAGAGAGCGAGAGCGGGAGGGAGTGTGTTTACTGGTGTGTGGTCTGTGTAGGTGTGCGTGTGTGCGATTGTGTGAGTGCGTGTTCGGGTGCGGGTGTGCATGTGTGTATGTGGTGTGTTTGTGTGTGTTAATGTCTGTGTTTGTGTCTGTTGTGTGTGTTGTGTGTGTGTGTGTTTGTGTGTTGTGTGCGTTTGTGTGTTGTGTGCGTTTGTGTGTTGTGCGTGTGTGTTGTGTGTGCGTGTGTGTGATGTGTTTGTGTTTGTGGTGTGTGTGTGTGTGTTTGTGTGGTTTGTGTGTGTGTGTGTGTCTGTGTGTCTGTGTGTGTCGGTGTGTATTTGTCTGTGTGTCTATGTGTGCGTGCGTGTGCGTGCGGCTGTGTACACGTCTGTGTATGCGTGTGGGGGTGTGTGGGTGTGTGTGTGCGTGTGTGCGTGTGTGCGTGTGTGCGTGCGTTTGTGTGTATGTGTGCGTGTGCGTGTGTGTGTGTGTGGTGTGTGTGTGTGGGGGGGGGGGTGTATGTTGTGTGGTTGTGTGTGTGTGGTTGTGTGTGTGGTTGTGTATGTGCGTGTGTGCGTCTGTGCGTGTGTGCGTGTGTGCGTGTGGTGTGTGTATGCGTGTGTGTCCGTGTGTGTCCGTGTGTGTGTGCCCGTGTGTGTCCGTGTGTGTATGTGTGTGTGCGTGGGTGCGTGTGTGCTTGAGTGCGTGTATGCATGTGTGCGTATGTGTTGTGTGCGTGTGTGTGTGTGTGCGTGTGTGCGTGTGTGCGTGTGTGTGTGCGTGTGTGTGTGTGTGTGTCCGTGTGTGCGCGTGCGCGTGCTTGTTCGTGCGGGTGCGTGCATGTGCGTGCTTGCACGTGCGTGTGCGTGCGTGTTTCTGTGCGTGTGCACGTCCGTGTTTGTGCGCGTTTGCGTGCGTTTCTGTGCGTGTGTGTCTGTGTGTGCGTTTGTGCCTGTGTGTATGTGTCTGTGTGTCTGTGTGTCTGTGTGTGTCGGTGTGTGTCGGTGTGTGTCTGTGTCTGTGTATGTCTGTGTGTGTTTGTGTATCTGTGTGTGTGTTTGTGCATGCCTGTGTGTGCCTGTGTATGTCTGTGTGTGCCTGTGTGCGTGTGTCTGTGTGTGTGCCTGTGTGTGTGTGTCTGTGTGTGCCTATGTGTGTGTGTGCCTGTGTGTGTGTGCCTGTGTATGTCTATGTGTGTTTGTCTGTGTGTGCGTGTCTGTGTTTGTGTTCGTCTGTGTGTGCGTCTGCGCATGTCTGTCTGTGTCTGTCTGTGTGTGTGTTTGTGAGCGTGTCTCGGCGTGTCTCTGTGTGTGTCTAAGTGTGTCTGTGTGTGTCGATGTGTGTTTGCGTGTATCTGTGTGTCTTTGCGTGTGTCTGTGTGTGTGTCGGTGAGTGTATGCTTGTGTGTTCTTGTGCCATCTGTGTGTCTGTGTGTGTACGTCTGTGTGTGTCTGTGTGTGTCTGTGTGTCTTTGTGTTCGTGTGTGTCTGTGTGTGTGTCTGGGTCCGTGTGCGTCTGTGTTTGTGCGTGTGTCTGTGTGTGTGTCAGTGTCTGTCTGCGTGTGTCTACGTGTGTCAGTGTGTGTATGTGTGTGTGTCTCTGTGTGTCAGGGTGTAGTTGTGTGTGTGTGTGTTGGTTTGTGTGCCTGTGTCTGTGTGTCTCCATGTGTGTCTCCATGTGTGTCTCTTTGTGTTTGTCTGTGTGTCTGTGTGTGTGTGTGTCTGTGTGCCTGTATGTGTTTGTGGTGTGTGTGCTTGTGTATGTGTCAGTGTCTGTGTCTTTGCCTGCGTGTCCCTGCCAAAGTGTGTCTGTGTGCCTGTGTGTCGGTTGGTTTGTGTCTAGGAGATGCTCGCGTGTCCGCGTCCCCCCCCAAGTGGGTGGTTTGGGGTGGGAAGCGTTGGCGCTCGCACTGCTCGTGCCCCAGTCCGCCCACGCCGCCCCTTTAGAGGGGAAAGACGACAGGCGCCGCCCTTTTTTTGAAAAGGGAAAAGACAACGTCGAACGACGACGACAAGCGACGGACGACCAACGACCAATGCCGAACAACGAGAGGTGACGAGAACGGCGACCGTCGACGAAGGGCGCACAACGACAACCACAGACGACGAGCACGACGCCGCAGCGGGTAGTGCAACGCGACCACCGCGCGCGGAGTGCGTGGGAGGGTTTTGCCCGAGAAGTTGGAAAAGTTCCCTCTAGAACCCTCTTGGTCGCCAGGCCGTGTAGGTTTCGCGTCAAGCTCGCGTCGCGCCAGGCCCGGTGACAATACCGCCACTTCGGCGACGAACGTGTTGGCGCTAAAGTCGGCGCGCGGCGCCAAGCAGCATCCGCCCTTGCCTGGGTGACCCTCGCGCGTGCGTTGGCGAAAATTCCCCTCATGGTTGGCCCAACCTGGGGGCGCAATTTGTTGCACGGGCCTGCGCGCGGTGCCAATCCAACTTTCTGCGCCCGGCTGGCCAACCTCAATCGCACGTGGGATGACTCACCGCGTGGCGTCGGCAGCGTTCTCGGCAAACGATGTTCGGGCGGTGGCTGGCGAATAGCACGAAGCGGATAGCGGCTGGTGGCGCGCAAGTGCGCGGCGTCGCGATTGCAAGCCTGTCTTTCTTCAGGACCGCCACGTTGGGCGAGGGCTTGCTTGCAGGAGGAGACGAAAGCAGCAGCTGCGTTGTTCGCGCTGGGGTCGGCGAGCAGCTCCACAACTCTTCTGCTTCCCTGGTTGGCGCTCTTGGGGCCTCGGTCCCCGGAGTGTCTCCCGAGGCCTCCCGGTGCTTCCTAGTTACTAGTTCGTCTTTCCTGGCGGTTTCTGTGTTTTGTTCCCTACCTAGGCTCTGCCTAGAAGGGTTCTTGCTCTCTGAGCTTAAAGGGGCCGGGCAGTGGGGCTCGCCCCGGGCGGTCCCCCCAGGATCCGCCCCGCGTTTCCCCCAGCTACGTCCCCTTAGTTTAGCGTTGCTTATCTTAGCTGAGCCTAGCTTAGCTTCGCTTAGCTTAGCTTAGCCAAGCCTAGTTTAGCTTAGCTTAGCCTAGCCTAGCTTAGCTTAGCTTAGCTTAGCCCAGCTTAGCTTAGCGCAGCGCAGCGCAGCATTAACATAGCATAGCATAGCATAACATAGTATAGCATACCATAGCATTGCATAGCGCAGCATTGCATAGCACAGCATAGCATAGCATATCATATCATAGCATAGCGCAGCGTAGCATAGCATAGCATAATTTAGCTTAGCTTAGCATAGCACAGCGCAGCACAGCATAGCATGGCATAGCATAGCATAGCGCAGCATCGCATAGCATAGCATAACATAGCATAGCATAGCGCAGCATAGCATAGCATAGCATAGCATAGCATAGCATAGCATAGCATAGCATAGCATAGCATAGCGCAGCATAGCATCGCCTATCAGATCCTAGCATATCATAGATAGCATAGCGCAGCATAGCATAGCATAGCATAGCATAGCATAGCATAGCGCAGCATAGCATAGCGTAGCATAGCGCAGCATAGCATAGCATAGCATAGTCTAGCATAGCATAGCGCAGCCTCGCATACCCTAGCAACAGCAACAGCCAAAGCAAAACCAAAAGCAAACACAAAAGCAAAAGCAACAGCAAAGGCAAGGCAATGCAAAGCAACAGCAAAACCAATGCGAAAGTGTAGATGTAGATGTAGATGTAGGTGTAGGTGTAGATGTAGGTGTAGATGTAGATGTAGATGTAGATGTAGATGTAGATGTAGGTGTAGATGTAGATGTAGATGTGAGTCTCTCTGTTGATGTCGATGTAGATGCAGGTGTAGGTGTTAATGTAGCTGTCGGTGTAGATGTAGATGCTGTTTTCCCAGATATTCCAACTCCTAGGTAGGGTCGCACTGGGATAATTGTTCTTATCCTCTTCGTGGGCCTCCGGGCACCACCTCTGGCCTCCTTTATTTGTGCTGCCCCCCTTCTGCTCGCAGTGCCCGTGCCAGTGCCCCCCGCGCGCCCACGAGACGTATGGGGCGAAGGCGCGTCTCCCAGGGCTTCAGTGCTGCCACTTGGTGCTTCCTGTGACCTCCGAAGGCCTCTTGCAGCTCCCTCGTGCTTCAACTGCCTTCTGGTGCCTCCTATAGCCTCCTCCCTGGTGTGTCCCACGCGGGCCCCAATCAGCCCAGGGTCTGGGCGACGAATCTCTCTGGTGATCCATCGGTGTATCCGCTCGCACGGCCTCCTCACCCCCGTCTTCCGGCTTAGGCGAGGCACGGCGCGGGGCTGCCGATTCTCGGTCCCAGCTTTCACCGCGCAGCAGCTTTCATGAGCATGGTATTTTCGGCAACTCCGCCTTTTCAGGCTTTGGTGCTATTTTGCCACCCTGTGCCCACCGTGCGCACAGAGAGGCCGCCGAGGCGACGACGACGCGGCAGCAGTGCAATGAGCCGCCGCGTGCTGGTGCCCTCGTGGATGTCGCAGTCCAGGAGGTCCTCCGGGCTGCTGGGCAGGACCCCCTTCCTGGGCCCCTCACGGAGTGGATTGTTCTCTCGAGGTTACAGAAAGCCTCTTCACAGGCTGCCCGCGTCGCTCTGGTAAAAGCCTCGCCTCGCAGTGCCCAACCAGGGAGGGCATGCGGGCAATTCTTTCTTGAGCTAAACCCAGTTCGTAGGAGCGCCTCCCCCATCTCCCCAAGAGACAATAATCAGAAGCAGAATAAGAATTAGAAAAGTCACCGGAATAATACGAATACTACTAACAATGTTAATACTACTACTACTACTACTACTACTACTACTACTACTACTACTACTACTACTACTACTACTACTACTACTACTACTAATACCACTACCACTACCACTACCACTACCACTACCACACTACCACCACACACCACTCACCACAACCAACACTACTACTTACTAGACTACTCCTTCGACTACTATCTATAATTCTACTACGTATACGTCTACTGACTTAGTACAACGACTAATACTACTACTTATGCTATACTTACTACCACTCTACTACTACTCTACTACTACCTACTATACTCCTACTCCCTCAGGCCGGCCATAGGGGCCGCATCCGGGGGTCCCATCCTAACCTGTAAAAAACAATACAAAATCAACATTTTTCTTATTTTTTCCTCTCGACATGGACGTCCTGTCGTCCACGGCGATAATCCATTGCAAAAAATACCACAAAGAGCACACGCGCGCGTTCATGTCAGAATCCTACCGAACACCGTGTGTTTGCAAGCATTTCAACATAAAAACATCAAAAACCCAATGCTTTTTCACAAAAATTGTACAAATTTCCCGCCCGGGCTCTCTTGCTGAAATCATAGGAAAACCATAGGAATCTTAAGAATTCTGTCAAATCCAGCGATTTCACGTCATCGCGCGGTGCACTCGCGATGCTCTGTCATGCACCCAGGCCGCGAATCCTGTGCAAAAAATACCACAAAGAGCACACTCGCGCGTTCATGTCAGAATCCTACCGAACACCGTGTGTTTGCAAGCATTTCAACATAAAAACATCAAAAACCCAATGCTTTTTCACAAAAATGCTTTGGGGTGTCCTGTCAGACCGTCGGGCTTCCTCCGGCCACCTCTGGCTTCCTGCGGTGTACCGGGCCATTCTCGACTCGTCTGGCAATGCGTGCGCGGCATTCAACACGCGCTCGCCAGTTCCCGTCGGCAACCGCCATCGCGGCCGCATCAGCTGTACCAAACCGGCTGGCCGGTGTGACTTCGGCCCCCAGTTGTGCCAGCTTTGCTTCTTATGTTGTGGGAGGGCGGGTGGGACTGGGCATGCCATGCTTGACTCGCTCGAGCTGGCTAGCTTGACTCCTACTCCTACTCCTACTCCTACTCCTACTCTACTCCTACTCCTACTCCTACTCCTACTACTACTACTACTACTACTACTACTACTACTACTACTACTACTACTACTACTACTACTACTACTACTACTACTACTACTACTACTACTACTACTACTACTGTTACTATTACTACGAATAGCTTCCTATGGGGCCACGAAACGCTGTACTAGGTGTGGCGGACGCATGTGGTACCCCCCAGTGGGGCCTTCGGTGGAGCTCCCTATGGGTCCACGAAACGCCGTACCCGGTGTGGCAAACGCTTGTGGGACCCCCATCCTGGGGCCTTCGGTGGAGCTCCCTATGGGGCCACGAAATGCCGTACTGGGTGTGGCAGACGCATGTGGTACCCCCCACTGGGGCCGTACGTGGAGCTCCCTATGGGGCCACGAAACGCTGTACTGTGTGTGGCAGACGCATGTGGCACCCCCCCCTCTGGGGCCTTGGGTGGAGCTTCCTATGGGGCCACCAAATGCTGTACTGGGTGTGGCAGACGCATGTGGTACCCCCCACTGGGGCCTTAGGTGGAGCTCCCTATTAGGCGACGAAACGCTGTACTGGGTGTGGCGGACGCATGTGGTACCCCCCAGTGGGCACGAGAGGAGAAGGAGACGCGGAGACCGTTTCTTCAAAACGAGGACCCAACACCACAGTATGGTTGGGAAGAAGTTCAGCACAATGGAAGTGGATGAGTGGGAGGGGTGGGATGTCAGATATGACGCAAATGCACCTAGCTTGCCCCCTCCCTCTCGCCTTCTACCTCTTCGGCAATCCTTTCTGGTCCAGCCGCCTCTTCCTCTTGCATCTCCTCTTGCTGCCGCCACCTCAACAGCCAGGCGGCGACCGGGAACGGAAGCACGAGAACACCAGCGGGAAAAAACTGGCGAAGAAGCAAGGCCACGATGACGACGAAGAGGGGGAGGAGGAAAACGGGAAGACACCAAAGCAAGCACGACAGCGGCGGCGGGGGCAAGTGCCCAGAACGACGCCAACAACGACGACGACGGCCACCAAAATCCACTCAAAAAAAATCCCCACACCTCCTGTGGTGCATCCTGGCAACTTTTTCGAGCCAGGCCCAGCTGTGGCCGCGGAGGCCTCCGGAGGCGGCCCATACAGGCGAAGACAGCGACGGCGACGACGGCGATGGAGACAGCAACGACGACGACGACGACGACGAAGACGACTACGACGACGACGACGACGACGACGACGACGACGACGACGACGACGACGACGACGGCGGCGGCGGCTGCGGCGGCGGCGGCGGCGGCGGCGGCGGCGGCGGCGACGCAGCCGTGGCGTCGACGCAGCGGAGGCGGCGACGGCGACGACGACGCCTCCGCCAGGGGCGCCGCCAGTGGGCCCTGGCCTGGGGCGCCGCCGCCGCGGCGGCCGTCGTTGTCGCCGTCGCCGTCGTCGTCGCGAAGCTTGAGGTGCTCAAAGATCGACGTCCATGTGCGCTCTTTTGTACCCAACCATCCTGTGGTGTTGGTACCTCGCTTTGAAGAGATAGCGGCCCGCGTTCTCCTCCCACCTCCTCCCTCCTCCCATCCCTGCCTCTGCCCTTAGCGCTCCGCATGTCCTTTTCGTCATCATCATTATCATAATCGTCGTCATCGTCATCATCATCATCATCATCATCATCATCATCATCATCATCATCCTCATCATCATCCTCATCATCATCATCATCATCATCATCATCATCATCATCATCATCATGATCATAATCAGAATCATAATCAGCATCAGCATCAGCAACATCAGCCTCATCATCAACAACATCAACATCAGCATCGTAATCATCAGTATCATCAGAATGATCCTCAGCATGAGCATCATCATCATCATCAGCATCATCATGGTCGTCATCATCATAACCATCAGCATCATCATCAGCAACATCATCAACAGCAGCATCAACATCAGCATCATCATCATCATCATCATCATCACCATGATCATCAGCATGATCATCATCATCATGATCATAATCAGCAGCAGAGTCACCATAACCATCACCATCATCATCATCATCATCATCATCATCATCATCACCATCATCATCATCCTCTAAATTATCAACACCACCACCACCACCAGCATCGCCGTCATCATCACCTCCTCTCCTCCTCTCCTCCTCTCGCCCTCCTCCCCCTCCTCCCTCCTCCATGATCATCATCATGCTATCACGCCATCATCTTCATCCATGTCTCCCCCCTATCCGTTTCGGTACACCCCTCACACGCATCGTGGCCGTATAGGGAGCTCCACCGAAGGTCCCAGTGGCGGAACTCGCATGCGGTTCCCCCACCCCGTACAGCGCTTCGTGGCCTCATAGGGAGCTCCACCGAAGGTCCCAGAGGTGGAACTCGCATGCGGTTCCCCGACCCAGTACAGCGGTCCGCGGCCACATAGGGAGCTCCACCGAAGGTCCCAGTGGCGGAACTCGCATGCGATTCCCCCATCAATTACAGCTTTCGTGGCCCCGTAGGGAGCTCCATCGAAGGCCCCACTGGCGGAACTCGCATGAGGTTCCCCCGTCCAGTACAGCGCTTCTTGGCGCCATGGGGAGCACACCGAAGGTCCCAGTGGCGAAACCCGCATGCGGTTCCCCCAGCCCAGTGCAGCGCGTCATAGCCCCATAGGGAACTCCACCGAAGGCCCCAATGGCTGCAATCGCATGCGGTTCCCCCACCGAGTACAGCGCTTCGTGGCCTCATAGGGAGCTCCACCGAAGGTCCCACTGTTGGAACTCGCATGCGGTTCCTCCACCCAGTACAGCGTTTGGTTGCCTAATAGGGAGCTCCACCGAAGGTCCCAATGGTGAAGCTCGCATGCGGTTCCCCCACCCATTACAGCGCTTCGTGGCCCCATAGGCGGCAGGTCCCAATGGTGAAGCTCGCATGCGGTTCCCCCACCCAATCGAGCGATCCATGGCCCCATAGGGAGCTCCACCGAAGGCCCTACTGGCGGAACTCGCATGCGGTTCCCCGACCCAGTGCAGCGTCTCGGGGCCCCGTAGGGAGCTCCACCGAAGGCCTCAAGTGGCTGCACTCGCGCGCGTCTTCCCCACCCAATACAGCGCTTCGTGGCCCCATAGGGGTCTCCACCGAAGGCCCTAATGGCTGCACTCGCACACGGTCCTCCAACCCAGTGCAGCGCTTCGTGGCCACATAGGGAGCTCCACCGCAGGCCCCACTGGCGGATCTCGCATGCGTGTCCCCCACCCAGCACAGCTATTCGTGGCCCCACAGGGAGCCCCACCGAAGGCCCCAGCGGGTCATTCCTGGGCATGATCTTTAATGCCCGGAGCCAAATGTAAGCCACTTCGTGGTCTTCGAGTTCCCAGTACTCCATTCCTGGGCATGATTTTGAATGCCCGAAGCCAACTGTAGGCCACATCGTGTTCTTCGAGTTCCCACAACTCCATTCCCGGACCACATTTTGAATGCTGAGGCAGGCTGATGCTGAGGCTGAGGCAAGCTGAGGCTGAGGCAACTGAGGCTGAGGCCGAGCCTGACGGCAGACTGAGGCTGAGGCTGAAGCAGGCTGAGGCTGAGGCTGAGGCAGGCTGAGGCTGAGGCAGGCTGAGGCTGAGGCTGAGGCGGGCCGATGCTGTGGCAGGCTGAGGCTGAGGCTGAGGTTGCTGCAGGCTGCTGAGGCAGGCTGAGGCTGAGGCCGAGGCTGAAGGCAGACTGAGGCTGAGGCTGAAGCAGGCTGAGGCTGAGGCTGAGGCTGAAGCAGGCCGAGGATGAGGCTGAGGCAGGCTGAGGCTGAGGCTGAGGCAGGCTGAGGCTGAGGCCGAGGCTGATGCAGGCTGAGGCTGAGGCAGGCGGAGGCGGAGGCCGAGGCAGAAGGCAGACTGAGGCTGAGGCTGAAGCAGGCTGAGGCTGAGGCTGAGGCTGAGGCAGTCTGAGGCTGAGGCTGAGGCAGGCTGATGCTGAGGCAGTCTGAGGCTGAGGCTGAGGCTGATGCAGGCTGAGGCTGAGGTAGGCGGAGGCTGAGGCCGAGGCTGATGGCAGATTGAGGCTGAGGCTGCAGCAGGCTGAGGCTGAGGCCGAGGCTGAAGGCAGACTGAGGCTGAGGCTGAAGCTGGCTGAGGCTGAGGCTGAGGCAGGCTGAGGCTGAGGCTGAGGCAGGCTGAGGCTGAGGCAGGCTGAGGCTGAGGCTGAGGCTGAAGGCTGAGGCTGAGGCTGAAGGCAGGCTGAGGCTGAGGCTGAGGCAGGGCTGAGGCTGAGGCTGAGGCTGAGGCTGAGGCTGAGGCAGGCTGAGGCTGAGGCTGAGGCTGAGGCTGAGGCAGGCTGAGGCTGAGGCAGGCTGAGGGCTGAGGCAGGCTGAGGCTGAGGCCGAGGCTGAGGCTGAGGCTGAAGCAGGCTGAGGCTGAGGCTGAGGCTGCAGGCTGAGGCTGAGGCTGAGGCTGAGGCTGAGGCCGAGGCTGAAGGCAGCTGAGGCTGAGGCTGAAGCAGGCTGAGGCTGAGGCTGAGGCTGAGGCTGAAGGGCTGAGGCTGAGGCTGAGGCTGAGGCTGAGGCAGGCTGAGGCTGAGGCCGAGGCTGATGCAGGCTGAGGCTGAGGCAGGCGGAGGCGGAGGCCGAGGCAGAAGGCAGACTGAGGCTGAGGCTGAAGCAGGCTGAGGCTGAGGCTGAGGCTGAGGCAGTCTGAGGCTGAGGCTGAGGCAGGCTGAGGCTGAGGCAGTCTGAGGCTGAGGCTGAGGCTGATGCAGTCTCAGGCTGAGGTAGGCGGAGGCTGAGGCCGAGGCTGATGGCAGATTGAGGCTGAGGCTGAGCAGGCTGAGGCTGAGGCTGAGGCAGGCTGATGGGAGGCAGGCTGAGGCTGAGGCTGAGGCTGATGAGGCTGAGGCTGAGGCAGGAGGCTGAAGGCAGACTGAGCTGAGGCTGAAGCAGGCTGAGGCTGAGGCTGAGGCTGAGGCAGGCTGAGGCTGAGGCAGGCTGAGGCTGAGGCTGAGGCTGAAGCAGGCTGAGGCTGAGGCTGAGGCTGAGGCAGTCTGAGGCTGAGGCTGAGGCAGGCTGAGGCTGAGGCAGTCTGAGGCTGAGGCTGAGGCTGATGCAGTCTCAGGCTGAGGTAGGCGGAGGCTGAGGCCGAGGCTGATGGCAGATTGAGGCTGAGGCTGCAGCAGGCTGAGGCTGAGGCTGAGGCAGGCTGATGCGGAGGCAGGCTGAGGCTGAGGCTGAGGCTGATGCCGGGTGAGGCTGGGGCAGGCTGAGGCTCAGACCGAGGCTGAAGGCAGACTGATGCTGAGGCTGAAGCAGGCCGAGGCCGAGGCTGACGCAGGCTGAGGCCGAGGCAGGCTGAGGCTGAGGCTGCGGCAGGCTGAGGCTGAGGCTGCGACTGCGAGTTGCCGCTGCGACTGCCATCGCGAATGCGACCACGACTGCGATAACAGCAGAATTCTACAACTGGATTCTCATCTGAATCATAAGGGGTATACTTCCAGATAGGCTCCTACACATCGCTGTTAGGTTGCTTTGCCGGGATGATCAACCTCGCCAGCATCACCGCGACCACCTGCCTCGTCGACAGATGGACATCGGCATCGTCAACGTGTTTGCCATCATTGGCGCCGTTTTCGTTCGTGCCGTCACCCTCTTGATCATCGTCGTCGCCGGTGCCATATTCGTCATTGTCGCAGACGGTGCCGACGTCATCTCGTCATCGCGCACGTCCGCGCATCGTCGATATGCTCACCTTCATCATCGACGCAGGGCGACGAGCATCGGCAATGAGGACGTTAGCATCGATGTCGTCACCGGCGGCGCCGCCGCCCCCCGCATCATGAGTTTTGCCAAACAGGTTGCGTAACAGGGTGGGATGTTCGCGAGAACAGTGGGGATGACGACCTCAAGTTCAGCAGAGTGGATTCTCCTTTCTAAAAAAAATAAATTCTACCCCCCCCCCCGGACTTATCGCTTCCCCCGCGCGTGCTGTAAATCACATGTGATTCTGACCACATGTCCATCCTAAATATGAATTCATACCATCCCAGCCAAGCCGGTATCCCCCCCCCTGCGGTTCCCTGACAAATTACACTATGCGGGGACATTTTTCTTTCTAACATAACACTTGTTCACGAATCCCTGTCAAGCAATACCATGCGGGACACACTCGCGCGCGCAAAACAAAATCCTTCCAAAACCTTAGTGTTCGTAACGATCTTAACATAAAAACACCAAAAACCCAATGGTTTTTCAAAGAAACAAAAACTTCAAACATTCACCCCGCGCGCTCTTGCGGATTCCTAGGAAACCCACTACTTGTTCAACATTTCTGTCAAAAGGGCTCTTGCGAGCAACTTTTTCCTGCGCTTCGAACTTCCTCAACAACGGCTGCGCGCCTGCCAGGGGCATAATCCTTGTCAAATAATGCCATGCGGGACACACTCGTTTTTTTCTTCGCGCGCGCGCCGAAATCTTCAAAAACCCTTGGGCTTCTAGAGCATTTCAGCACTGCGTATCATAAAAACACACGAATCGCACCGTAGGTCCGCGAAAAAAACCTGCACGGATTTTCAAAATTTTGCCCGCTCGCGCTGTCCGAACCTTAAAAAACCATGTTTTGTTCAACAATTCGGTCGCACGAGCTCGCGCGAGCTACTTTCGCGCGCTCCTTCAACGACGTTCGCGCGCCTGCCAGGGCCACTGTCCGTGTCAAATAATACCATGCGGGACATATGCGCGTGCGCCGTCGTCGTCGTCGTCGTCGTCGTCGTCGTCGTCGTCGTCGTCGTCGTCGTCGTCGTCGTCGTCGTCGTCGTCGTCGTTGTCGTCGTCGTCTTCGTCGTCGTCGTCGTTGTCGTCGTCGTCGTCGTCGTCGTCCGTCGTCGTCGTCGTCGTCGTCGCCCGTCGTCGTCGTCGCTGTCGTCGTCGGCGTCGGCGTCGTGGCCAAGTGGCATGTGGCACCTACCGTCACGGTCTTGTCTGAAGAGGTCTTGCGACCAAGTTGCGGGTGGGAGGGTGGGATGTTTGCACGAGCAGTGGAGAGGACAGCTTCAAGACGGTCAAGATTAATTGCACCGCGTAGATTGCACCGCATATATTCTCCTCTCTAAAAAGAGAATAGACTCTACCCCCCCGGCGTTTGCCGCCCCCCTTTCGGGCACGTAAACCATGAGTGATTCTGACCACATGTCCATCCTAAATATGAACTTACATTATCCCCGGGGAACCAGTGTCGGCCCCCCTGAGGTCCCCATGTATATAGTTCTATGGTCGCCTGGGTCTTCTGTTCTTGTTCTCTAAGGGCTCGCAACGCCTCTGACTTCACTCTGTCAGTCTCAAGTCTAGCCGCTTCGAGTGCGGAGCTCCTGATTTTCTCGCGCTGCCTGTTCTCGAGCCCTTCTCTCCCCTGCCCTCCACGCAGCATCAGCCATCTCTCTGCGGGCTGCTTTATCTCTCTGCTTTCTGTTGCGAGTCAATCACCAGCTTTTCTGCTGCACTCTGAATCCTCAACTTCTCCCCCCCCCCCCCCCCCCCCTGAGCAAGGCGCCGATTTGCTTCGTCCGCGACGCCTGCTGCAGCGGCCTCAGCATGCTGCATCAACTTGCGCGCATCTTCAACAACGACGGTCCTCTCATGCCCCATCTTCTGCGCAATCGCTTGCTTTTCGGCCTCAGAAATCGCAAGTCGGCGCTGGGCCCCTTCGGCCGCCTGCCCATCGACTTGCACCTCAGAAAAGATGTGCTGTACGTGCACCCTTGCAGCCCTTAATTGCTCTCGATATTGTCTGTTTCTGTCAGCCCATTCCTGGGTCGCAAGATGATGACAATTGCGCTCTTCCATCGCGATGCAATCGTTACAGAGCCACTCCAGGCTACACGCGGGGCAAACATTCGAGCATTGAGAACACACTGATCTTCGACATGAACCCCCTGGTTTGCGCGCTTCCCCGGGACGTCGATTCTCCGCGCGGGAAGGGCACGCTAGACCGGCACCCCAGCAAACTCCCCGCGCCGAAAAACTGCCAGCGGTCCTATTCGATGAAGTTCGTGGCGAATCGAACACGTTAAACCCACTGGAGCTGGAACGCCCGGCCCCGGGGGCCTGACTGGATCGCCCCCTCTCGCCATTCGGATAGCGCGTATTATTCTCCTGTTCTCACACCCCTCTTGAAGTTATCCGCATCCATATTTCTTGCCCAATCATCTCGCCCAACCTGAACCACAAACTCGACTAGTCCCGGCACTCTGTCTCTGCCTTTTCCGGGCAGCGAATTATCAGGTCTGTGGAAACCTCGCGACAGAGGCGAAACATTCAAGTCATCGTTCTCATGCTTTAATTACTTCGTCAGTGGACGAGGAGTCGTTCCTGCAACTTCTCGCGCACTCCTTATCGCACGCACAGCGTTAGGGGGGCCTCTTATCGCTTGTGCCGATGAACATCCACCTTGGGTTAGCTTTTCTTCAACCTGACTTTCGCCGTCCGAATCAAGAATGGTTTTCTGACTTCCCTCAATCATTATGCGATCAGGAACCGGATCAGCACACAAATCAAGAGGAATCTCAAGGTGACGCGACGGGCCAGGCGAAGTTCGGAATCGAGTATGCTCCTCGCTCTTCGCCATCGAATGGGAACTGTCTGCATCAGATTGAATGTCGCTCACATCCTGGCTCTGCCCATGCAACACGCATCGAACAGCACCCCTGGTGCCCGAACGTTCAACACCTGATACATCGAAGAGATCGGTATCCAACAATTTTTCAACATCAGATATCTATCGACTTCTGAAAGCCAACGTGCACCGCCACTGCTTCAGAAGGCTCCCCACTAGAAGTTCTGGCTGTGCCATCCCAACTACCCGAGGGTAATTCCTTGGATCTTCTCTCTGAATCAACTAATGAGTCTGCCCCTGTCAAAGCAAACACATTATCTGATGCTGTCTTATTGGGAAAAATATGAGAGTTATGTCGTCTGTCCAAGGCGCTCATACTTGTGTCACCCTCGGAAGGTCATCGCTTATCTGTCCTTCCGAACATTCCTTCTTGAGCTCCCATGCTCTGCGAAGCGAACGGCTTTGCCGTCGTTTCGGCTGGTCACCCATATGTTGCCTGGATATTCAGAATCCCTGCGATATGTCCCGATGATGTCCCATATACAAAGGGCTTCACAGAAGACATGGGCAAGAAAGGATGATGCCGTTGAGCATACAACAGGTACAACACTGAAGGGAGGAGGCCGGCCCGCCGGCCGACGCGCGCGGCTCCGCAATACTTGGAGCCTAAAGTATGTGCTGCAGGCGCAGAGAATGTCCAAAGCAAGGGAAGAAGCAGCCAGTAAGACGCAAGCAGGACGGGTGAGAGGAACCTGGTGGTGCGGAGGGGCGCATTGACCCCGAGCCCTCTTGCAAGGCGGAGGCCCACCAGGGCCGTCAGGGGGGGGACCACCAGGGCCGTCGGCGGGAGGCGGGGGCAGGGGCCGAGAGGCCTTCCGGCGCGGCCTTCCCGAGGACCACTCCTCGACGACGTCCCCCCCTGACCTGGTGCGCGCACGGGGGGCAGGGGGGGGGCAGGGTCTCCTCGGAGCCTCGGGGGCGGGCGACTTTGGTCAGCCGTCCCGCCACCTCAAGGTCCTCGCCCCACCGCTCCTCCTCCGCCCTGAACCTCACCCGCTTAAATCCAGGGACCGCTCAAGGCCCTCGGTAGCCGGAGGTGGCGGTTCCCCGTCGTCGTCGGCGGCCCCATCAGGGTCGGCCGCCGCACTGGCCACGGAGGGGCCCTCGGCTCCCGCAGACAGCTCCGGAGCGCCCAATCCCACGGAACCGGACGCCACGCGGGAAGCCTCAAGCGAAACGCCCTCGAGGCCCCAGAGGGCCGCCGCCTCGGCAACCCTACAAACACCCCGCTTGAGTCTCGAGGCATCTTTGGCGGAGACCGCGAAAGCGGAGCAACGATCGCAGGACAATGTTTGGCCCCTGCGAGGGAGGAGGAGGAGGAGGAGGAGGAGGAGGAGGAGGAGGAGGAGGAGGAGGAGGAGGAGGAGGAGGAGGAGGAGGAGGGAGGAGGGAGGAGGGAGGAGGAGGGAGGAGGGAGGCACAGCGCGTCGGCCCCCGTCGGCGGGAGGTGCGTGTGGCTCCCAACGCTCGGTGCTGAACAGAAAGTCCCCTCCCTCCCCGACACCAAGCATTGAGCCCCCCAGACCGCTTGTTGGGCGTTGTCAGAGGTGGCGGTCCAATTTGACCACAGTTTTTTCAGCGAGGCCCACACGGCCTCCAGAGCACTCCACCAGAAGGCCCAGAAGGCCCTAAGGAGCCAAAATGGTCAGATTTCTGAAACTCCGGCTGGGGTTCAGGAGTCGAAGGATGTCTGCGGCCAAGTGAACCCCAGCGGGAGTGTCCGATACCCCAGCGTCGATTGGACCCCCAGGCTCTGGCAACTTCCGCGTTTGATCCCCTCCCCAGCACCAGTGTCTCCTCCCGAGATGTGCTGTGGTGGACCGAAGCAGGAAGAACGGCCTCCAACGTTCACACACACACACACACACACACACACACACGCAACCAAGAAAGCAAAAAAAACAGGATGACCGATTTGTTGTTTCAGCCGGCGAGTGTCCGAACCGTCCGGGCCACCCACTCCACTGCTCGCGACGAAGATGTCCTCCCCTTCAGTCTGGGCGGCGCGAAGAACCCAGCAACAATTTGTTCACCGACATTCGGCCCCTGGAGGCCCTCCCGGCCCCAGGACCATCCAGAAACGGCCCAAGATGAAAAACTGGCTCCCACGTCAGGGAAAAATGCCATGTCGGAGGAAATGGTTAAACCGACACCATCCACCCCAAGGGATCGAGGATCAAAATTGTTGGGCCGTTCTCCCCTTGATTGGGCCTCTGGGGAGCGTCTCGTCGCCACGGCCAGATTCCCCTCCGAATTATGGCCAGGGTGGCCCCTGACTCGACTCCCGCAGCACGCATCTGCCACCAGGTGCACCCAAGGGGGGGCCTAGACGATGGAGGTCAGCGCATCATGGCCCGAGGCATGTGCGCGGACGAGGGGGGGACCAGGGAACGTATTGAAAGAGAAACAGGGGGCTATGAGATCTGACAAATTTCATTGTCCTGGCCACGATATCCACACACACACACACGCACACCTAGTCACTCTAACCCCCATCTTCAACGCCTAGTGGTTCTCGGGTCACAACTCGGGCCTCTGGCGGCCGTTCGGCACGATCCAGACACCCCCGGGAAGATAGCGACGAGGCGCAGCTGGTGGAAGGCATCCCGGTGCGAGAAAAGCTCCGAGCCACCCCCAAGAAAATCCCCCCCGAACAAACGAACACACAAACCCCTTGGACACCCCCCCATGGCAGCACTCGCTACCCCGAGGTGCGCGGGACACCACGGCGCCTCCAGGCGCGGCGGCGGGCTCCGCCGCGGGCGGGGCCAGTGGCGCAGCGCCCGCCGCGCGCCTGGCTTGCGGCAGGGGGCCCGCGGTCCGACAGAGACCCGCAAGGGGGACCCAGCCTCAGGAAAACAATCCCACTTCTCCAAGCAATTAGCGCTGACTCGTTTCGCCAGAGGGCCCTTAAATCGGATGCTTTCAAGCGGTTGCGCCTCGTCGACGGCGTTCCTGGAGCGCCCGAATCCTCCGGATCAGCTGCCAGAGGCCCGAGGCATGGCCCGAAAATCACAAGACCTCTTCGCGAGGTCGCGAGATCGCACCCTGCGCAGCCAGTCGCGCAAGCACATCTGGGTGCGGGCGGGTGCGAGGGTGGGCTGAGGGGCAGGTCCTCCCTCCTCTCAGACCCCTCCCTCCCCCCCTCTGCTCCTCCTCCTCCTCCTCCTCCTCCTCCTCCTCCTCCTCCTCCTCCTCCTCCTCGACTGCTCCGCCCAGAGAATTCGCCGGCCCAACGGGCCAGGGCGTGCTAAGATCTCCGGTAACTGGTTAACAGTATTAACAGTATTTCTAGTTCGCGCGCGCGGGGCGGCCCCTGGGGGTCCCCCGGCGAAAAGTACCCCGACCAACGCCCGGTCGCCGCCCGACCGCCGCCCGACCAAGTCTACTCAGAGATGGTTTTCCTTCTGGGTGCGGCCTCTCAGGCTCCCCAGAGCGCGCTCAGAGTGCCCCAAGAGGCCCCCAAGACTGCCCAAGAGGCCCCCGAGACGCCCAAAGAGCGCTCGAAGACGCCGAAGATGACCCCAAGACGGCCCAAAAGGCCCCCAAGACAGCCCAAGAGGCCTCCAAGACGCCCCAAGAGCCTTCCAAGAGGCCTCCGAAGAGAGCCCCAAGAGGCCAAAATCGTTGATTTTCATTGTTTTTTTCGATGTTTTTTGTGTTCTGGCTTTTTCGGCTTCCGGACGCTCCAAGACGGCCCAAGAGGCCCCCAAGACCGCTCCAAGACGGCCCACGAAGCTCCCAAGACGGCGCCGAAACGACCCAAGAGAGCCCTCAAGACGGCCCAAGTGCCGCCCAAGACGGACCAAGAGGCCCCAAGACGGGCCCAAGAGGGACTCAGGAGGGATACCGAGAACTCAAAAATGGAGCCCTCCGTCCCAGAAGGCGCCCAGGAGGTCCCAAAGAGGCCCCAAGAGGCCTCCAAGAGGCCCCAAGATGTCGCCAAGAGGCCCCAGGAGACTCCCAGGAGGCCCAAAAGAAGCCCCAGAAGGCTTCAAACATGTCTCCCAGGCGCCCCCGAACGGCCTCTCAACAGACCCCAAGAGGCCCCCCAAAGAAGCATCTTGACGACGACTCTATTTCGCCCCATCGAGAGACGACCCCCAGGGAACTGCTTCACCATCAAAACTCCCCACGCAACGCGTCCAAACGACACCCGCCCCCAAGAGCTCAACATGGGCAACGAACACACAGACAAAAACCAGCGATGCCATATCACGGGCCGGCGGAATGAGCGAAGCGATTCAATAAGTAGAGGGGTAGCTTAAAGGGAGAGCAAGGGGAGACTGCGGGAAGAGGAGGACAAGGAGAACGATGAGGAGCAGAGACATGTCGACTGTATGCAACACTGACCAAAACTTTGGATCCTGGAAGTAGCTCAAACTTGGCGTCTGGAAAGAAGGGAGAGGAGGAGGAGGATAACGACGACGACGAAAGAGCGGGGGGAGGAGGAGGAGAAAGAGGAGAAGGGGGAGGAGGGGGAAAAGAGAAGGAAGAGTAAGGAGGAGGAAGTACGGCGCACGGTGGGATGGAAGAGGGGGGTGACGACAGCGACGGCGACGGGGACAGCAACCGCGGCGGCAACGACAACGGTGGCACCGGCGACCGCGGCGACCGCCGCGACGACGTCGAAAAGGGGATTGCCGCCGCCGCCATAAACCCCGACGTTTGCGGCGTTTTCGTTGTCGCCGACCTTGTCTTCGCCGCCGCTGCCGTCGCCGCCGTTGGGTTCGCCCCCTGTCGCCCCGCCGCAGTGCCGCCGGAGGCGACCGAGGACTCCGGCGCACCCCGGCGCGGGGCGCGGCGCGCGGGCTCGCGGGCGCCGGGGGTCGCGACGCGCGGCGCCGCCTCAGAGTGGCAACTCCTGGGAAGGGCGAGCGCTTCGCCGTCATCGCTATGGGTTGCGGCCCACGACGACGACGACGACGACGACGACCACCACGACGACCACGACGACCACGACGACCACGACGACGGACAACGGACGACCGACGACGGACGACGGACGACGGACGACGGACGACGGACGACGGACGACCGACGACTGACGACCGACGACCGAAGACTGACGACCGACGACCGACGCCCGACGCCCGACGCTCGACGACCGGCGACAAAGCATCCAGGGATTCGACGACAACGGACGACGACGGACGACGACAACAACGACTCAGGGCTCCTTCGCGCCCCTCAAAAAGCAGCCCTTCAGGTGCCAGTAGAACGTGCCGAACGGGCCGTAGAGCGTCCCATAGTCCGCCCCGCCCCCAACACGCGTGGCGCGCGAACGGCCAAGTCTGGTTTGGGGAGACGCGAAAGATTAGAAAAGACCAATACACTTGGCGCAACCGAACTCACGGAGCACACTGAAGGCCTTGACGCAGGGCAGCCTAAGGCGATGGATGAAGGGGGAGGGATCCCACGAGCCCTCTGGGCGTGGATGGTTTAGAGCGTTTTTTAAAGACCACCATTTTCCCCTTCGGGGACGGGCTTACCCCTGGACCTGGACGGGGCGCTTCCAAGGGGTCGGAGCGTCCAAGGTGGCCTCGGCGAGAGAGCTTAAATCATCAGGTGCAACTCAAGTTTTGGACACATCTTGACCTCCAGAGGTGAGGGGGAGGGCGTAAATTGAGCAAGGCGCCTCCTTGGATCTATAAGCTCCCAGATGCCCCCAAAAAGGTTCTCAAGAGACTCCAAGAAGCCCCAACAGGCCTCGGCGAGAAGACCAAAATCCATGTGTGACTAAGGTTTTGGCCGCATGCGGGCATCCTGCGGGAAGGACCCCACTTGATTACAGCACGCCCCCGAGGCGCCCCAAAACGGCCCTGAAAGGTGCCCAGGAGCCCTCTTGAAGCCCCCTGTAAGTTCCCAAGAGACCCCATGAGGCCCCCAGGCAACCCCAAAATGCCCCCAGAAACACCCATGACGCGCCCTAGGAGGTTCCTGGGACTGCCAAAAAAAAACCACAACGATCCAAGAGGAGTCCAAAAAAGTTGCTGGGTAAACTCCGAAGGTATTCCGAAAGGAATCAAGAGGCGCATGGCCTTTCTGCTCGCCCTTCACCTCCTCCTCCTCCCCCTCCTCCCGCAAGATATCCAGGAGGATTCAGCGTAATTGTGCGCCTCCCGCAAGATATCCAGGAGGATTCAGCGTAGTTGTGCGCGCTAACGTTTGCCTGCGACGCTCGGATGAGTCAGACTTCGGAACGTTAAAAGTTTGAGCCACATGGTTGCGTGAATGCTCCCAGTGGCATTCACCCCGCCTCCCCTGTTGCCACTGCATGCTTCAACACCCACCCACCCCTCGGCTGGCACAGCCGCCACAGCAACGGGGAAGGTGACAGTAATAACATACGGAAGCGATGGAGAGACGTACTTAAATACGCAATATGAAGTCGTACAACAATGCATTCGCTGCGCCAGCTGGAGTCCATCGGACAAGCGAGGTGCACAAAAACAAGTTAAACTAAAACCAGATACGCAGGGCGAGCGATATTCAGTATTCATGATTTCGTTTTTCGTCACCAATATTTGCAATAATCTTACGCTATATGCACGCATGTGAAGCACGGCTGTTCGCGCTCACAAGGTGATGGGAGAGAGACGAGAGAAGGTGTGACAACTTTAGTGAGGCTTCGACGCCAAAGAACTCATGAGGGCCACACGAAGATTCGCGAATCACATAGTGTAGCCTCGGCAGCAACGATCCCCACCTGCCTGCCCCTTGCGCGGCCTGGCGACCCGGCGTACTCGAACGGCAACGTGGTCTGCGGCGCTCTCTCTGAGCGTGGCTCACGCACGTAGTCCTCCTTCCTCCTCGTTCATCCAGCACCCCCAACCCCTCTGACAAATGGTAATGTCAGCGCGGGGATGACAATTGCCCAGGGCTGACCAGTAAGACGCGTCCGGGGCGCAAATGTCAGGTGCCAGAATTAGATTGATTGGCTCGTCCACCAGATCATCATACCCGCTGCGGGTCAAATAACCACTGCTGCCCGTGAGTAACAAATTGATCGAAGTCGCACGACATGAACCCGGCCTGCCAGTAAGGGCTCTCTCGGCGCTTGGGGTCACGGCCCAGTAAACTGCGGCGAAGGAAGTTCGATCTGTTAATGCCCTTTCATCCTGCCCATAATGGTCGATTTTGCGATAAGACAGATACTGTGCCATTCCAAGGAGCGCTGCTCCATGTTAAGCTGCATCTCTTCGCTGTTAAGCTTTGCGAAGTGATGGGCAGGATACTGCTCGTACTGAATATGGAATCCATTCGCCACTTGAATGAACGAATGCGCCAGCTCCTCGCTAATGAATCTTACCACTGGCGTACAAGCTGTTATCTCGCCATGGTTGTCTCGCCATGGTTGGCGTTAGAATCTTCGGCAAGAATGCCGAGGGCCAAAATTCCGCAGTTGCCCTGCAAGGGCACGCCGAACAACGTTAGCAGCACGTTGACGGTCTCGAGTTCCTGCATGTCGGGTGATCCGTCGACATGTACCTGTGTGCCTGGCACCGATTCGCCATGGAACCAAGCCTGTTTAAGCCCATTGCGATCCGTGACACCGCGGCAACCCCCTGGCATCATCGGCGGAAAACGCATGATTTCGGCAACCCAACGTTCATGCTCCGATTTGCGGCAATGCGGAAGGGAGTCGAACTGCATGAGTAGACCTTCGAGGACGTCATACGATAATGGGTCGTTGGCGTGGCGGCCAAAGACAGGCTCGAACGTCCAGTGCTGGTGAACGTTGTCACGGTCGCAGACCTCTTCGCCGATCATAAACGGCCTGACCGCAGCCTCGTTGTGCCAATCACCGAACCAGTAACGCCAAAAGTGCCTGACTGCTTTGGTAGGCCAATGAGGACCATCCAGCTCGACTTGGTAAGTAGGGCCATGTTATGTTTTCCCCGCCTCAAGGGATTGCGATCCTTTAGCGCAGGCGAGCAGTGGGTTCAAGCTGGGCATCCCAATGATGTTCTCACCCAGCATGCCGACCTCGGTAATATCACGATTGTTGAAGCATGTCATGATGTCGCCCACACGCTCTTCCACGGACCTTGGTACCTGTCTTTCGCATGCTCCGTTGTCGTTTCGGCGGGCTGGGCTGGTTGGTTTGGTCTGTCAATGCCACCTGCCCCCAAAACGTGGGGGCCTCCGAGGGGCCCGTAGGTCCCCCGCTGCCGCTACTGCCGCACGCGGTAACATTCGGACTCGGAGCAGCTGGAGGAGTTGGAGCTGCTGGCGGAGTAAGTGGAGCGTTCACCCCCACGAGGCCTCTAAGAGGCCCCCAGGAAGCTCCCTCCCAAAGGGCCCAAAGAGTGACCCAAGAAGTTCCCGAGAGGTCTCCTCATCCTTCTCCCTCTCCGCCTCCTCGTCCTCCTCCTCCTCCTCCTTGTTCCTCCCCCACGTGTTCTCCGAAAGGCTTGCACAACGGCTGGGAGAACGCATGGTCCAATAGCGTGGTCACACTTGGCCTAAACGTTTGACGACATATGCGTATCCTGAAAGGCAGAAGGCGGCGGTGATTCGCCGTAGGCGTCTTCAACTAATGAGTTTTGCCTCTCAGGGACCTTCCAGGGACCCCAACAGGCTCCAAGTGCCCATCTAGGGAGCCTCTTGGCATCCGATCTGGGCTGGCTGTTCGTCCGATCTTGGAATGAATGCTTGGGATCTCTTGTCGCTTACTCGTGCCCTCTGCGAGATTCCCGGGCCTCTCTGGGGCCCCCCCGGCCGTTTCCAGAGGCCTGGGAGTTGCCCACGAGGCCGAGTTCCAAAATGAAAAATTCAAGGTCCCAGTTTGAGGACCCACATTGTCTTCTCCAGTAAATGTGTATGGAAAGAGGGGGGAGGAAGACGAGGAAGGCGACGACGAGAAAGAGAGGAGCGGCAGGATGGTAGAAAACAATAATGACTTTGATAAAAGAGCGTGGAGTGAGGATTAGGCATTAGGGGGATGAGCGCGAGAATGCAAATGCGGAAATAAAATACGTCAAACACGAAAATCTTGATATTTGCCGGCGTGGACCCCAAAGAGGAAGTTTGCATCCCCAAGACACCCCCACGGGCGGCAACGGGCGACAACGGGCCGGAACATGGCGAATCCTTGGGACACCCGTACAGGCGACAACGGGCGGCAACGGGCCGGAACGTGGCGAATCCCCGGGACACCCGTACAGGCAGCAACGGGCGGCAAAGGGGCGGCGACAAGCCAGAAAGTGGCGAGTCCTCGGGACACCCATCCAGTTCCTTAGAAACGCAAGTAAGAACCCCATCAGTGAAAGCACTCTTTCGAGAATGAGGCGAATATGGGGAAGATTGCATATGACGAAGAGGCGGCGAAGACTGCGTAGATGTAAAGACAGCAAGAATGATGCAAACCATGAAGGAAGGTTCAGTCGAAAGGTGGTCCCACACATGCATCAAAAGGAAACATCCAGTTCACTCCTTGTCCATCCTTTCCTCCTCCTGCTCCTCATCCTCCTCATGGTCACCACCACCACCATCATCGTCATCAGCATCATCACCACCATCATCACCAGCATCATCACCACCATCATCACCATCATCATCATCATCGTCATCATCATCCTCATCATCATCATCAGCTTCATCATCATCATCGGCGTCGTCGTGTGCACATAATTGTCATATTCATAACTAATCCTCATCATCCTCTTTCCTATCATCACCCTACTTTCGTTCATCCTTATCCGTTCTCCCCTTCCCCCTTGTTCCTCATCATCTCTCCTCTTCATCATACTCATCTTGCTCATCAATATCACCGAAGCCACCACATCCACAATCATCGTCATCGTCGTAACCATCGTCACCGCTTTCAACATAATCACCCAGATCATCGCAATCCTCATCCTCATAACCATCGTCCTTCGCCTCATTCTCCTTGACCGCCGAGGCAGGCCCAAGGGGATAGATTGACCAATTCAGCACGTGCGGGTCCATGCTCACCTCCTGTCAGGCGGGTCCCCCGCGGCCAGCAGCGGCGACAACGACAGCGACGACGACAGCGACGACGAAGACGACGACGGCGGCGGCGACGGCAACGGCGACGGCAACGGCGACGGCGAAGAAGGACGACCACGACGACGCCGACGACGAAGACGACGACAACGATGACGACGACGGCGGCGGCGGCGGCGGCGGCGGTGACGTTCTAGAGATTTTTGGTGACGTCCGCGGTCAAACGCGGCTCATCAGACTGGCCAAGACGGAAACCCGTGCTAAGCGGACTTTGGGAAACACGACACGACGACGACGGCGGCGGCCGCGGCGACGACGACAGCACGGCGGTGGCGTCGACCAAGGCGACGGCGGCGGCGGGGACGAAGGCTAGGACGAGCACGAGGTGGAAAGAGAGGGGAATGTACTGGATTCGCCATCGCTGCAGATACGGGCGTCCGCAGCGCCAGGTGGGATGCCATGGCAACGCAGCCGTGCAAGACGGCCCGCACCAGGCGAGAGAAGTGAGGACATCGGCGCCTCCCGGCTGAGGCGCACAGGTGGGTGCGCTCCGGCGGCGACACAGCGTTTACGTCGCAGCGCCGCAGAGGCAATCCGCACGCACGTCCGTGCGAGACCAGGGCACGGAATCGCGAATTACCCGCATTCAGGGGGGAGGGAAAGGCGAGGGAGGCGGCCGCGGGAAGGGAGAGCCGGGCGCGGGGGGCACTCACGCAGCAGGGCTGCAGCGAGCGGGCGGAGACGGCCAGGCTGACGGGCAGCCCCTGGCAGCCGTCGCAGGGCGACGTCACGATGCACCCAGGGATGGGCCAGCAGCCGCAGTGCCGGCGAAGCCCAGCAAGCGGGGAGGGAGAGCAGCGGGACGGAGAACCGGGGCGCCAGGCGGGGGGGAGGCAGCAGCGCGAGGGCGGGGGCGGGTCACGGGCGCGGAGCGACCGGCGTAGCAGCAGCTGCGAGGGCGGCCCCAAGCGGAGACTAGCGGGCCGGCCAGTGGCGTGGCCGCTGACCCGCCGGCAGCAAGCCTCGGGGGCTGGAGCTGGGACGGGGGCAATGAATGGAGAACCGACCGCCACCCCGAAGCCGGTGCACTGCATCACAGCTCAGGATCACGCGATGCCCAGTGCAGATGACGCACGGGCGGGGCTCCCACGAGGGGAAGAGAGGGACCGGCCCGTCGGGGGTCGTCGGAGGGGGCACCGAGGAAGGCGGCCACCGGGGGGCACAGGAAGAAGGTGGCACCCCGCACGCCCGAAGAGGCCGTGCCGCGTACCCGGCGGCGACACCGTCGAAGCATGATAGGAAAACACCCGCGGCGATTGAATTCGACAGGTCATCTAAAAACTTACGCCTGTGGCCCGCGAGGCCTGCTGGGCAGGCTCTGTCTAGGCCCACTCGAAGCAAAGCCGCGCGAATGGCACTCAGTCCTGGGAGGGTGGCAGCGGAGCGACCTTCACGGGTCACTGCTGCAACAGCAGCCAACTACGTGCGGTTTGCTCTTGCTCGTGCTTAACGGCTACAAGTCTTACCAGGCTGGCCCGAACCTCTGACTAAACGTGGCAACCTACTAGCCATCTCCTCACGCAAGTCGCACTGTTCGCCTGAGCTGCCGTCCCTGTAAGAAACGAGCATGCGAAAGTTTGGCGGGAAAGGCCCGCATGGGCCAGTATACGTGATTCCACCTTTGGTGCCTGCCAGGATCCACGCCGACGCGGCGCTGTGTTTGCCACCCTCTCGCGCATCCCGCTGGCGCAACCCAGGACGTGGCCTCTGGCGAGTTCTCTGCTCCCCGTCATGGGCCGCTCGCATCGTCAGTGGACCCGTGGAAAGAAACGGACCGCCCACGTGAGCGTGAGAGAAGGAGGAGGAGAAGGAGCAGGAATAGGAAGGAGGAGGAGGACGACGACCACGACGACGAGGAAGTAGGGGGAGCAGAAGAATGAGGAAGACGAGGACGAAGACAAGGACGAGGGAGAGAAATGACGCCGACGAAGACGAGGCGGAAGGAGACGAGGACGGGGGATGGGGGCGTTGCTTCCCGGGCCCGATCCTCTAGCAGCCCGCAGAGTCCCAGAAAGACCGCGGCGATGACAATGAAGGCCAGCGGGAAGACCGCCTCCCGTGACCCCCTCCTCATCCTCATCCTCCTCCTCATCACCGTCGTCACCGTCGTCGTCGGCATCACCATCATCACCACCACCGCCATAATCAGCATCAACACCACCACCACAACCACGATAATCATCATCAGCAGCAGCATCATCATCATCACCACCATCATCTTCATCATCATCATCATCAGCAGCAGCAGCAGCATCAGCACCGACATCATCATCAACCTCAGCATCATCATCGCCATCATCATCATCATCATCATCATCATCATCATCATCATCAGCATCAGCATCATCATCATCATCATCATCATCATCATCATCATCGTCATTGACATATTCATCATGATCATACATCACCATCAGAATCACCATCCTCACCATCATCATCCTCAGTATCAGAAGCATTGTCTGTCGTATTCGGCATCGTCAACATTGTCGTCATCATCGACGTCGTCATCTCATCGTCGGCATCATCGTTACGATCAGAATCATCATCATCATCATCATCAGCACCATCATCATCGGCATCATCATCACCACCATCATCATCGTCATCGTCGTCATCGCCGTCATTGTCGTCATATCTTCATCAGCATCATTGTCACCACCCTGATCAGCATCGTCACTATCCTCATCGTCGTCATCACAATTATGCTCATCGTCATCAGCATCGTCGTCGTCGTCACCACCACCACCATCCCCACATCATCATCCGCATCGTCGTCAGCGCCGTTATGATCGTATTCGTCATCCGCAGCACCTGCATCACCAATACTCACCACGAACATCGCCACGGTCACAACCATCACCATCATAATAACCGTCAGCAACAGCATGACCATCATCGTCGCCATCATCACCAGTACCACCGCTATCCTCATCACTATCTTCGCCATGGTCAATGACATCACTGGCTGTTGAATGTCTGGCTTCTGGATTAGCGTACAAGACTAGCCATCCTTGCCCAGCGGCACCGTCCACCCTTGCCCAGCGGCACCGTCTGTTGCCTCGTCTGTTGCATGTCGTAGCAAGGCCGACCGAACCATGCGTAGCTATCTGCACATCCTCACGGAGCTGCCCGATGTGCACCATTCCGCGGGGCGTACCACTTACATGTCCACGACGCAGCAAACCTTCGAGGCGTACTTGCACACGTGCTGCGTGAAGCTATGCCCGAGCACACAAGAAACGTTTGACCGTCTCTGGCATCAGCGCCACCCTTGAAGTAATCATCCTTGGAGTCATTGGACCATGGGCAGGTCCTTCCGTCGGTGTTGCTCCGAACCGGCTATTGGCGTAACAATCAAGGAGTTAGTCACCGACACTGGCGCCACTGTCAACACTCTTCACCTCGTCCTTGAAATCATCACTGGCCACCCCAAACATGACCTCGGGGCCCCTGGGCACTTTCTTCCTTGGGCTACACAGGATCGGCCCCTGGCACACTAGAAAATTCGTTACTGACACCAGCGCCTTCATCTAATTATCCTCCAAGCCATTATATTTGGAGTTCTGGGCAAATAAACCCTGAAAACCGACCAAATTTCACATCGGTGTTAACTGCCGACACCCTCGGCCGCGCCAGGCTTACCGAACGTTACCTTAGAAGAACCAGTCGGGAGCACACATCAGGAAGCTGCCACAGATGACAAACCCCTCCTTCATTAATATCGGGGACATTGATGGAGGCCTTGCAAAATCCAGATCGGCGCCAGCCAAAAGAACTTCTGGGAGCACGATACCAACACCCACACCGCTGTTGGCACCCTTCGCCTCGACCACTGCACTGATCACAGTACCAATGGTGCCAATCTGCTGGGCCGCTTACTCATATGTTCATATTCCTCGAAGCCTTTGGGGTGGTCACCGATGAAGAAGCCGTTCTTCAACTGCGCAAATTTATTCGACGTCATTGCTACGGATGAGCGTCATGCACGCATGACCCTTCCGAACACACGGCGCCAGCGTGTTAGTATGGGCTGGAATTCGGCATGTTGCCCGCTGCTCTCCCCCTGGCCCGCGGCCATAACTTTCCAAGTACCCGCGGTGCAGACCTTGCCAGGCAGCGACTCCTCGATCGCCGCTTCAAAAACACACGCACACACGGTACGCGGCCGCTGTGGCCGGGTGCGCCCAAAGAGCCTGTCGTGCAGGGACGCCTCTCCAGATCTGCATCTCCTCGGCGCCGACCGCGTGTGCCAGGCTAGCCACGCGCGCCTCCTCTCCAGGCAACAACGAATACGAATTACGTACGCGCGGTTCTCCGCTCACGGGCTCGGCGCCTCCACACGCCGCGAATCCGCCTGGAGCGCGCGCGTGCGCGGGCGGCCAGGCATCCCGCAGCGGGCCGCCAGCAGATGCGCCGCCACGCCCCGCATCAGCGAGGACGGCACCAGCACTCGCAAAGACTGACGTGGCCGCTTCTGCCCGGGCCAGCACGCGGACATTCACGTGCAAGGTTTCAAGCGCTCACGCTGCACACCCCCGTGGCAGTGCCCAGACCTGGTGCTGAGGGAAGGGGAGGGAGAAAGGGTGGCGGAAGGCGGGAGGAAGGAGGGAAAGGAGACTGGGACGACGACGACGACAACGACGACGAAGACGACGACGACGACGACGACGACGACGACGAAGGTGACGTCGACGGCGGCGGCGACGACGACGGCGACGGCGACGGCGACGGCGACGGCGAGGGCGAGGGCGACGGCGACGACGACGACGGCGACGGCGACGGCGACGGCGACGGCGACGGCGACGGCGACGGCGACGGCGACGGCGACGACGACGACGACGACGACGACGAGGACAACGTCGTCGGCGTCGGCGGCGGCGGCAACGGCGACGGCGGATGCGGCAAGCGCAACGGCAACGACGACGCTGACGTGGCAGGGCGGTGGCGACGGCGACGGCGGTGACGGTGGCAGCAACCGCAGCGGCAACTGCAACGGCGACGAAGACGGCGGCGACGGCGACGGCGGCGACGAAGACGACGGCGACAGAGACATCGACTGGCCGCACCGCTCGAAGCAGCCCCCCCAGGACACCAAGGTGAGCAGGAGCGCCCGGGGCACGGCACACAGCAGCTCCTGCCGCCAACGGCGACGGCCACGCTGACACCGACCCTGACACCGACGCCGACCGCAGAAGCGACGACACCAGCACCAACGGCGGCGGCACTGGCGGCGTTGGCGTTGGCGGCGGCGGCTGCGGCGGCGGCGGCAGCGGCGACGGCGACGACGACGGTGACGACGACGACGACGACGACGACGACGACGACGACGACGACGACGACGACGACGACGACGACAGCGGCGGCGCGGCGGAGGTTGCGGCGACGGCGGCGGTGACAGCGCCAGCGCCGTGGGCGACCGCAGCGCCAGCGACGGGTGCGTTGGCCACAGCGACGGCGACCAGCCCAGGAGGGAAACGTGAGCGGGGGGAGGGAGGCAGGAGGGCAGGGCGAAGGCGGGGAGGCTGGGAGACGGGGGCGACGGGAAAATGAGGAGCCGGAGAAGCGGCAGGATCCGGAGAAGACAGAGAGAGAGGAGCGGATGGAGGAGGAGGAGGCGGCGGAGGAGGAGGCTCGACCCGAGTAGAGAAGCAGGAGGAAGAGGCTGGGCTCGCCTTGCCCACGACTGTGAAAAAAAGATACTCGGGATGACAGAACTGTCCCAGGGAAGGGATCGATAGGTCTCGACAAAATCGTAACCAAATGACTGGGTTCTCATACTGCTCCGTATCCGTTTTGGCTCGCACATATGATCACACACACACACTGTCATCCTAAAACTGACTTTCCTCACATAGCCGGCCTGAACTGGAGACCTTGCGAAATACATCTTCGTCAAGAGGCTTAGTGACAAAGGGGTGTTGATACGACAATTCGTCTACAAAAGAGGGGACTTGAAACGGCTGCGCACTACGAGGCTGCTTGTGGTGATAATGTCGAAGCATCGGGTCCGAAGTACTCTGGCAAAGCAATAACAATGATACCTGGGGACAGCAGATGCCAACCATGCAGTGCATTATCGAGTACACATTGCCATACCAACTGGCGGAAAAACAAATGCGTGCGAAGAGAGTTCGGATCGATTCGAAACAACTGCATGTGTGCATGTGGGGGTGGGCATCGCGACGTCCATGTTGGCAACTCTGACGTTACTGGGCACTGGGAGACGGACCGATCAAACGCAATCTTAAAACTGTGATGAACGTTGAAATTGACTGTCATGCGACGCGCATTACGTGAAAAGGGCCCCATGCTGACAGGGGAAGACAAAGAACAACAAACAACGCTTGAGAAATATCCAAACTATGGTCCAGATGAAAGCCCCGAAACCTGAAACTGAACGAGTGATACGAGGCGGCTCTGCATGGACATCCTCCTCTGTTTGCTCCTCCCTCTCCCCATCCTACCCCCTTCCCGCTCCCCGCTCATCCCTCTCCTGCTCCTCCTTGTCATCCTCTCCTTCCTCCTCCTCCGTCGTGGGCATCACTTGCCAGCAGGAGACGGAGGCGAACTACACACACGCGCCGCGCCCAAGCGGTGCGTCGAGGGCGTCTTGAAGAGCTTCCTGGGCCACTGCGATTCGCCCACTACACCTACTTCGAGACGTACCCCAGGTCCCAGGCTAGCGACTCCACGGGTGGCCTCATACTGGACGTACATGTTCGCGACGTCGTTTGATTCGACTTCTCCCCCCTGGACGTCGACCTGGTCGCGTTCATCCTCACGCAGCACTTGAGGATGGTGTTTACGATGCGCTGTTGACGGCAACACCACACCGCTCACCCTCCGGATCTTCGCCTCCGGCTCCTGTCCAAGGCGTTCCTTTTCCTGTGCAAGCTCCTCGGCACCGCCTGCACCCCGGCCCGCCCTCCGGCCGCCTGAGGCCCCGCCCGCCTGTGCTCTGTCTCCCCAATCAGAGCTTTGCGTAGCCCGCCTAGCTTTTAACTGGAAGAGGTTCGCTCTCGACTCGCAGACCAAAAAAATGTTCGCGACGTCGTTATCTTGGAGGGACCTCGACAAGGCCCCTGGCACAGCAGCTCGCCACCATCGTTGAGAGCGGCCCATCTCCTACACAGTGGACCCACGGTCGGCATCTCGCTGAACCACACGTTCGCAAAGCGTGTGGCGTGGCACGGCTGCGTGAAGGGTTCCGCGCACCATCCGCTTCATGCTTGCCTCCCTAAAAGTCACATGCATCGGCTGGCCTCCAGTTCACTGCACACCGCACGGGCTTCATGTTTTCGAAATTCGTTTTCGCGTTTGTAAAGTCATCGAGTCAGCCACGTTGTGCAGCCCTCGGCCCCGAGAACCCTAGACTCGTAGACCCGAACCCAAGAAACCCACAAGAGCCCCCGAAAAAAGACCCCTCAAGAGACCTCCAATCCCAAGAGGTCCCCCCAAGCTACCCCCAAGCCCCAAGACGGCCCCAACCAAGAAGGGCCCAAGAGTGGGAACACGAACCAAGAATTCGAGCCTCCTGCCTCACGAAGCACCCAGCAGGCCCCCTTGCATTCCCGGAAAAAATGCACCAAGAAACTGTGCTGGCACGGTGGCGGAACTCCCGGAGGCCCTGTTCGGCCCATTACAGAGGAGGTGTCAGAAGTAAGAGGAATCATCATCATCATCATCATCATCATCATCATCATCATCATCATCATCATCATCACCATCACCATCACCATCACCATCACCATCACCATCACCATCACCATCACCATCATCATCATCATCATCATCATCATCATCATCACCCATCACCCATCACCCATCACCCATCACCCATCACCCATCACACACCATCATCATAATCAGCATCATCATAGTCAGCATCAGCATCAGCACCAGCATCAGCATCATCGTCATCAACAACACAATCATCATCAACGTCATCGCCATCATCATCATCATCGACAACAACATAAGCAGCATCATCATCACCATCATCGTCAGCATCACCGCCATTATCATAATAATAATGATAAATGTAAGAATACTCCTAATAATAAATATGATCGCAAAAACAAGACTACAAATATTCATGATCATCATCATCATCATCACCATCACCAGTACCATCACCGTCAACGTCACCATCATCAACATCATAATCTGTTTGATCACAATCATCATCATCATCGCCGCCATCATCATCGTGAAACGTATAAATAGAATGATAATAGTGACAATAAATGACCCCAGTGCGACCCTACCTAGAAGATGGAGCCCCTAGAAAAGCAGCATTAGTTGCTATGCTATGCTATGCTGTGCCATGCTATGCTGCGCTATGCTATGCTATGCTATGTTATGCTATGCTATGATATGCTGCGCTATGCTATGCTATGCTATGCTAAGCTATGCTATGTCATGCTGCGCTGTGCTATGCTAAGCTATGCTCTGCTATGCTATGCTATGCTGCGCGGTGCTATGCTGTGTTGTGTTGTGCTGCGCTATGCTATGCTATGATATGCTATGCTATGCTGCGCTATGCTGTGCTATGCTGGGCTTTGCTATGATATGCTGTGCTGCGTTGTGCTGTGCTACGCTCTGCTATGCTATGCTGTGCTCTGCTATGGTAAAGCTCGGCGAAGCTAAGATGAAGGTAAGCTAAGCTAAGATAAACTTGAGCTAAGATGAAGCTAAGCTAAGCTAAGATGAAATAAACTAAGCTAACATGAGATAAGCAACGCTAAGCTAAGGGAACGTCACTGGGGGAACCGCGGGGCGGATCCTGGGGGAACCGCCCGGGGCGAGGTCCACTGCCCGGCCCTTTAAGCCAACAGGGTAAGAACCCTTCTAGGCAGAGCCTAGGTAGGGAAGAAAGATACTATACATCATCAAAATCAGACTCAGCATCATCATCATCAGAAGCATCATCCAGATCATGATCAGGTTCAGAATCATCATCATAAGCATCGTCGTCATCATCATCAGCATCACCATCATCAACATCATCATCACCCCGACCCGCACCACCACCACAGCCGCAACAATCAGAATCATCATCACCATCACCATCATCATCGTTATCATCAGCGGCATCATAATAATCACTATCACTATCAACAATAAAAACCTCATCATCATGATCATCATCATCACCAGCAGCATGATCAGCATCCTCATCATCATCCTCAGCAGCAGCAGCAGCATCCCATCATCATCATCAGCAGCATCATCATCACCACCACCACCATCATCATCACCATAACTATCGACACCATCATTATCATCATCACCATCATCAGAAGCATTATCAGCATCATTACCACCATCATAATGAGCAGCCTCAACCCTCAAAATCAACATCATCAGCAGCAGCAGTAGCAGCAGCAGCATCCCGTCATCATCATCATCATCAGCAGCAGCAGCATCATGATCATCTCCACCATCAACAGCACCATCACCATCATCATAGTCACCATCACCAGCACCATCAGCAACATCATCATCATCATCATCATCATCATCATCATCATCATCATCATCATCATCACCATCATTACCATCGTCATAATCAGCATCCTGAACATCATCATAATCAGCAGCAGCAGCAACATCCCGTCATCTTCATCATCATCACCATCATCATCAATATCATCATCGTCATCATAAGCAAAGGCATCATCATCACAACCAGCATCGTCACCATCAGCAACTTAATTATCATCATCAGCAGCATCCCGTCACCATCATCATTATCATCAGCAGCAGCAGAAGAATCATCATCATCATCACCATCACTACCCCAATCACCATCACCATCATCGTCATCATCATCATGATCACCATCAGCATCGTCACCATCAGCATCATTACCATCACCATCATCATAATTCTCATGATAAAGGTAATAACCAGAGTAGTGATAATATGAATCATGAAAATATGTGTCATCATCATAACCACCATGATCAAAATCAGCATCATCACAATCACCATAATCATAATCGGAATCCGAATCGTCATCATGTTCGTCGTCGTCATCATCATCACCATCAGCAGCATCACCCTCACCACCACCACAACCGCCACAATCAGAATCATCATCCTCAGCATCATCTTCGTCATTATCGTCTTCTTCATCCTCATCGTCATCGTCATTATCTTCATCATCGTCATCATCGTCATCGTCATCATCAATAACAACCACATTCTCATGATGATCATCAACACCATCAGCATCATCATCATCCTCCTCATCCTCATCATCACCACCAGCATCATGATCAGCGTCCTCATCATCATCATGACCACCAACAGCAGAAGCATCCCGTCATCAGCATCATTACCATCAACAGCATCATCATCATCACCACCACCATCCTCGACATCATGACAATCATCACCAGCATCGCCAGCAGCACGAGAATCAGCATCGTCACCATCATCATCAGCATAATCAGTATCAACATCATGCATCCTCACCATCATCAGCAACATCATCACCATCATCATCCCGTCATCATGATCAGCAGCCTAAACGTCATAATCATCAACAGTAGCAGCAGCAGCATCCCGTCATTATCATCAGCAGCAGCATCAACATCACCACCACCATCAACATCATCACCACCACCATCAGCATCGTCACCATAACCAGCACCATCCTCACCATCAGCATCATCAGAAACACCATCATCACCATGGTCATGATCAGCATCCGCAACATCATCATCATCAGCAGCAGCGGCAGCAGCATCGCGTCAAACTTATCAGCAGCAGCAGCATCATCATCACAACCACCATCACCATCATCATCATCATCATCATCATCATCAGCATCACTATCATCATCGACACCACCATCAGCCGCATCCCGTCATCATCATCAGCAGCATCATTTCCACCATCACCATCATCAGCATCATCACCATTACCATCATCATCGTCACCATGCCCATCATCATGATCATCAGCATCATCCTTACCAGCAGCAACAGCATCCCGTCATCGGCACCATCATCATCAGCAACAGCAGCATCACCACCACCACCACCAGAATCGTCTTCATCGCCATCATCATCGTCACCATCAGCATCATAATCGTCACCCCCATTATCATCATAATCATTATCACCATCATCATCAACAGTTTCATCACCACCATCATGGTCAACATCCTCATCATCGTCATCATCAGCATCCCGTCATCGCCGTCATCAGCAGCAGCATCTCAATCATCACCACCATCAACATAGTCATCATCGCCATCATCATCGTTACCATCACGAACACAATCATCACCATTACCATCATCGCCATCGTCACCATCACCATGGTCAGCATCCTCAACACCACCACCATCATCGTCATCATCAGCAGCATCAGGTCATCATCATCAGCAGCAGCAGAAGCATCATCGTCATCACCAACTGCATCATCAGCATCATTACAATCATCATGACCAGCATCCTCCGCATCATCATCATCAGCAGAAGTTCCAGCAGCAGCAGCATCCCGTCACCAACATCATCAGCAATCGCATGATCATCACCACCACCACCAACATCATCAGCATCACCATCATCCTCATCGCCATCACGACACCATCAGCATCATCACCATCATCACCATCGTCATGATCAACATCCTCAATACCATCATCATCAACAGCAAGAGCAGCAGCATCATCCCGTTATCATTGTCATATGAAGCAGAATCATCATTGCCGCCACCACCACCATCATCATCATCACCATCATCACCATAATCACCAGCAGTAGCACCCCGTCATCATCACCAGAATCAGCAGCATCATGATCACCGCCACCATCACCATCATCATCACCATCATCACTACCATCATCGTCACCATCACCATCACCATCATGATTATCAGCATCAGCAGCAGTATCAGCAGCAGCATCATCCCGTCATCATCATCAGCATCATCAGCAGCAGCATTATCAACTTCACCACCACCATCAACATCATCACCATCATCTAGCCCCATGCTCGCGATAATAAACACTAGGGGATAATAAACTTCGGGGTTCAGGGGGAGATAATCAAAGTAGCCCACCAGACCTCAGCATAATCTCGAAGTAAGAGATGATCAAGAGGAGACCAAACCGAGCACGTTTTGAGACATCCTTGGCGTTTAGTCTTCATTAAAATATCCTCAACAATGGCTTATCTCGCTGGAGACATCCTCGACAAATCCCTTGTTTCGCTTGAGACATCCACAAACTATTGCTTATTTCGCTTGAGCCACCGTCAAACTATTGCTTATTTCGCTTGAGACATCCTCGAAATAATTGTGTTTTCGCTTGAAACATCCTCAAACTATTGCTGATTTCGCCTGAACATCCTGAAACTATTGCGTATTTCGCTTGAGACATCCTGAAACTATTGCTTATTTCGCTTGAGACACCGTCAAAATATTGCTTATTTCGCGTGAGACATCCTCGAAATAATTGTGTTTTTTATTCTCGAAGGTCTCATTGTCTGGTTCTGCTCTCTGAGCAGCCATCTGCTTGAGCAGCTCTGCTTCAGCAGCTCACCTTGAGCAGAGAGAGATAGTGAGAGAAAGAGGAGAGAGGGAGGGAGAGAGAGAGAGAGAGAGAGGTGAGACTCTCTCTCTCTCTCTCCCGCCGCGCGCTCCTCTGAGGTTTATTACCGTCGGCAGTTTATTGTTTTATCATCGGCTGAGGTTTATTATCGTCGGCAGTTTTTTATCATCGGCAATGGTCAATGGCAACTCCTGAGCTCTCCCGGAAGACGGCGGCACGCAAATGATACGCATTTTTTGAAAAACTTCATTTTTGTGAGAAAAAAAAATGCGAATTCCATTGTAATCATTTCAAAATTGCGAAATCGAGCCGTCAGGCGCTTGAATGCCACATTGCGTTCGAGATTTAAGCACGCGACGCATTTATGACAAATTTGCGTCGCACGCGCTTTTGCCCGAATATCGAACGCAGTGTGGCATTCAGGCGCGTGCGGGTTCGAATTCGCAATTTCGAAAGGATTTCAATGGAATTCGCAACCAAATATAATATGTTGTGTCAAAATAAGGTTTTTCAACAAAAAAATGCGTGTCATGAGAAAATTGCGTCGCACACGTTTTCGCCTAAATCTCGAACGTAATGCGGCATTCAAGCGCCTGACGGCTCGATTTCGCAAATTCGAAAAGATTTCAATGGAATTCGCAATTAAATAGAATATATTTTTTTCAAAATGAAGTATTTCAAAAACATGCGTATCATTTGCGTGCCGCCGTGTTCCCGGAGAGCTCAGGAGTTGCTATCGACCACTGCCGATGATAAAAAACTGCCGACGGTAATAAACCTCAAGAGGTTGTGCTGAGGGGTTGTGCTGCAGGAGTGTGCTGGAGGGTTGTGCTGGAGGGTTGTGCTGGAGGGTTGTGCTGGAGGGTTGTGCTGGAGGGTTGTGCTGAAGGGTTGTGCTGGAGGGTTGTGCTGGAGGGTTGTGCTGGGGGGGTTGTGCTGAGAGAGAGAGAAGGGGGAAAAAAAGAAGAGATATATATATATTAAAGAAAAGCGCAGAACCATAAAAAAATCCTTGTAATAAAGAAGAAGAAGAAGAGAAGATATATAGAAAGAAAGACAGATAGAGGAGGAGGAGGAAAAGCAAAAATTTCAAGTTTCAAATGAATCAGATTTTATTTAGAAACGCTTTATGAAAATTGAGAAAGAGAGAGAGAGAGAGAGAGAGAGGAAGAGGAGATAATGAAAAGCAAGAGAGGAAGGAGAGGAGGAGAGAAAAGGAGAAGACAGGAGAGGAGCAAGAGGAGAGAGAGAGATAGAGAAACAGAGAGAGAAAAAAGACAGAGAGGAAATAATAATAAAAAAAACCTATCATATTTTCCATGGATAATCAACCCCAGGGATCAACAAGTTCAGGGGGGCATGGGGGGGAGAGAGACAGAGAGATAGAAAGAGAGAGAGAGAGAGAAAATAAATAATGAAAATGAAGAGGAGAAGAAAAATTCAAGAGGAGAAGTAGAAGAGGAGAGGAAGAGGAAAAGCAAAAAAATCAAGTTCCAAATCTATTATAGTTTATGTACAAACGCTTTATGTTTTTTATTTTTTAAACAAAAAAAAATGCTCGTGTAGGAGCTCATGTGCCTCACTTTCCGTGGATAATCAACCCCAGGGATAAACAAGTTCGGGGGCGCATGGGGAAAGAGAAAGATATAAAGAGAGAAATAAAGAAAACAAAGAGAGAGTTGAGGGAAATACATAAAAGAAATATTGGAGAAGAAAAAAAAGGAAAAGGACAAGAAGAAATGATGAGGAGAAGTAGAAGAGGAGAGGAAAGGAGGATAAAACAAAAAATCTGGAGATTCAAATGTATTATTTTTTATTTACAAGCGCTTTATGAAAATTAAAATGTTTAAGTGCTCGTGTAGGGTAGCTCATGTGCGTCACTTTCCGTGGATAATCAACCCCAGGGATAAACAAGTTCAGGGGGGCATGGGGAGAGAGAGGAAAAAAAGAAATAAATGAGAAATATATAAAGAAATAAAAATATAAATTAAGAAAAAAGAAGGAGAAGAGAAGAGGAAGAAAAAGAGCAAAAATTTCAAGTTCCAGATCTATTAGATTTAAGTTACAAGCGCTTTCTAAAAAATGATTTTTGTTGAGTGCTCGTGTAGGGTAGCTCAAGTGCCTCACTTGCCATGGATAATCAACACCAGGGATAAACAAGTGCAGGGGGGCATGGGGAGAGAGAGGAAAAAAAGAAAGAAATAAAGAAATATATAAAGAAATAAAAATATAAATTAAGAACAAAGAAGGAGAAGAGAAGAGGAAGAAAAAGAGCAATCCTCGAGTATATGCTTGCATCGCTTGAGACATCCTCGACAAGCTTCTCGAATCGCTTGAGACATCCTCGCAGAATTGCTGGTTTCGCTTGAGACATCATTGAAGCATTGCTCGTTTCGTTTGGGCATGCCTCCCAAAATTCTTGGTTTCGCTAGAGACATCCTCACAGAATTGTTGTTTTCGCTTGAGACATCCTTAAGAAACGTATCGTTTCGCTTGAGACATCCTTCAGTATATGCTTGTTTCGCTTGAGACATCCTCGAGTATATGCTTGTTTCGCTTGAGACATCCTCGACAAGCTTCTCGAATCGCTCGAGACATCCTCGAGTATATGCTTGTTTCGCTTGAGACATCCTCGACAAGCTTCTCGAATCGCTTGAGACATCCTCACAGAATTACTGGTTTCGCTTGAGACATCCTTGAAACATTGCTCGTTTCGTTTGAGCCTGCCTCCCAAAATTCTTGGTTTCGCTTGAGACATGATGAAAAAAGTGTGATCGCTTCGCTTGATGTTGCCATTTCAACATAACTTGATCTTGCTATCTCAACATAACGTTCCGAGGTGATAATGAAGTTTGGCCTCCGCGCCCCGCGCCCCCGACCAAACTCTTATTGGTCGACGATAAAAAACTCTAACGACTTAGGGGGGGTACATTACTATCGTGGGCATGGGGTTAAATTGTCACCGTCATCATCACCATCATCATGACCATCATCATCATAAGCATTATCATGATCGTCACCATCATCATGATCAACATCCCCAACAGCATCATCATCAGCAGCAGCAACAACAGAAGCAGCAGCAGCATCCCGTCATCATCATCATCAGCAGCAGCATCAACATCACCACCACCATCCTCATCATCATCATCGCCAGCATCACCAGCACCACCACCATCACCCTCATCATCACCATCATCACCAGCATCACCATCGTCACGACCAGCATTCTAAACATGATCATCATCATCAGCAGCAGCATCCCGTCATCACCATTAGCAGCAGCAGCATATTCACCAGCACCACCCGCCATCATCAGCATCATAATCGTTACCAGCATCATCATCATCATCAGCAGCAGCCGCAGCATCCCGTTATCATCACCATCAGTCGCAGCAACATCATTATCACCACCACATCCGTGATCATCATCATCATCATCATCATCATCACCACCATCATCATCATTATCATTACCATTACCATCATCATCAGCATCAGCAGCACCCCGTCATCATCATCAGCAGCAGCAGGATTATCAGCATCATCACCACCATCATCATAATCACCAGTACCATCATCGCAATCATCATCGTCACCAGCACCATCATCATCATCATCACGGTCATCATCGTCAACATCGTCACCCTCAGCATCATCAGCATCAGCATCATCACTACGGCAAAAGCAGCAGCATCCCGTCACCATTATCAGCAGCATCATCATCATCACCACCACCACCATCAACATCGTCATCACCGTCATCATCGACACCACCATCATCACAGTCACAATCACCAACACCATCATCACCATCATCAGCAGCAGGATCTCGTCATCAGCATCATCAGAATCATCAGCAGCAGCAGTCTCATCACCACCACCACCACCATCATCATTTTCATCATCATCACCAGCACCATCATCCTCGTCACCATCACCATCGCCAGCATCATCATCATCAGCAGCAACATTCCATCATGATCAGCAGCATATCATCATTAGAAGCATCATCATCACCACACCAACCATCATCATCATCATCACCATCATCATGGTCACCAGTTGCTTCATCATCATCATCGTCGTCATCATCATAATCAGTATCACCACTATCAGCATCATCATCAGTAGCATCTTCTGCATCATCATGATCATCAGCAGCACCAGCACCAGCAGCCTCCTGTCATCATCATCAGCAGCAGCAGTATCGTCACCTACACCATCAACATCATCATCAGCAGCAGCATTATCATCATCGTCACCATTACCAGCACCATCATCACCATCATCATAACCATCATTACCATCGTCATGGTCAGTACCCTCAACATCATCATCAGCAACAGCAGCAGCAGCATCCCACCATCATCATCAGCAGCAGCATCATCACCACCACCACCATCATCATCATAATCACCATCATCATCACCATCATCATCATCACCATCATCATCATCACAAACATCCCGTCATCATCAGCAGCAGCAGCATCATTAGAACCACCACCATCATCATCACCATCAGCATCGTCATCATCATGATCATCATCATCAGCAGCAGCAGCATCCCGTCATCATCAGCATCAACAGCAGCATCATCAACACCGCCACCACCACCACCACCATCATCATCATCATCATCATCATCATCGTCATCACCATCAAGACTGTCATCATCATCATCATCATCATAATCATCACCACCATCATCATCAAAAGCATTTCAATAATCATCATCACCATCATCATCATGACCATTATCCTCAACATCATCATCAACATCAGCAGCCGTAGCAGCATCAGCAGCATCAGCATCATCACCACCACCAACATCATCATCATCACCATCATCATCGTCACCATCGCCATCACCAGCACCATCATCATCTCCACCACCACCATCACCATCATCACCATCATCATCATCATCATCACCGCCATCGTCATGATCAATATTCTCAAGATCATCATTATCAGCAGCAGCCGTAGCATCCTGTCATCATCATCAGCAGCAGCATCATCATCACCACCACCACCATCATCACCACCACCACCACCACCACCACCATCATCATCATCATCATCATCATCATCATCATCATCATCATCATCGTCATCGTCATCGTCACCATCATCATCGTCAACATCATCATCATCATCATCATCATCATCATCAGCAGCAGCAGCATCCTGTCATCATCACCAGCAGCAGCATCATCACCACCACCACAATCATCATCATCACCATCATCATCGTCACCATCACCATCATCATGATCGTCATCATCAGCAGCAGCATCCCGTTATCATCATCAGAATCATTAGCAGCAGCATCATCATCATCACCACCATCATCATCGTGAGTATCACCATCACTATCGCCAGCGCCATCGTCATCACCATCACCCTCGTCGCCGCCGCCGCCACCGCCACCACCATCATCATCCGCCTCCTCCCACCCCTTTCGGCGGCCCGCGAAAAACGCATGCGGGCAGTGCGGCGGCGGCCGCGCCGCCTGGGCGCGACCACTCCCTCGCAGACGCTGGGCCGCGGACCCCCCGAGGGAAGCGCCGGCTAGGGGCCCTGCGCATCATGCAAGACGGGTCCTCGAGGACAGGGCACGGAGATGAGAAGCGGGCACGAAGGGGGCCCTGGAAGTCTTGTTCCTCCGCTCGGGATGAAGAGCTGGTCCTGGGGAAAGTCCCTTGGGTCTGGAACACGTTTCCCTCGGGACACCCTTTCCTTCAACTTGATGAAGAGGGGCCGAGTGAGGCCGCCTACATGCGACCAGCGCAGATTGCCAGATGGGGTCAGAAGATCGCACCACATCGCCGATGAATCGGCAAGAGAATATATTTCCAATTCGAGCCGCATCTCCGATACCTCGGCGATGCGGCGCGATCCTCCGATCACGTCTACCCTGGCCCCGATCGAGGAGGATTAAGGCTGTTGCATGTTTCTTTCTCTTTTTACCCCTCCAAAGGCTCCTGTGGCCTCCTGAGGCCTCCACGCAGTCATCAGACACTTGTGTGCCTGAGGACCCGCGGTGATCAGGCCACGGGCCTGGCGCAGACCTCAGACGCTCAGCTGTTCATTGGTCAGGGGAGGAAGGAAAAGAAGGCGAACGAGAGGCTAGAGCGAGAGGGAACTCCGGTAACCTCAAGGGACCTCCTCCAAGGACCTGAGGAAACCTCCACAAACCTTCAGGGACCTCTGGAAAACAAGAACGCCTACCTTCGCGCTTCGACCAGCGTGAAGGGCGGCTACATTCGCGCTTTCACGCCGTCCCCTGGAGAACTGCAGCTGCTCCAGCCCGAACTGTGAAGCGAAAAATGCGATTACGCTTGCACCCCTGAACGTGACCTAGCTGTTCGGAGTAGGCAAGGCAGGAAGGAGGGCAGCCACCTGTGAATCCCTGCCCACTATGCCCATTGACTTGGACCAGCAGAGGCTCACTGGAGGGGGCTCAGGAGCGAACCCCCACTGGCGAACCTTTACCTGCCACGCCATGAGACCTCCCCACGCACCCACCCAGGACAGCGCATTCCAATTGCCCGCGCGATTCACCCACACACACACACACACATACACACACACACACACACACACGCACACACACACACACACACACCGCCGAGTGGCCAGCTCGGAGCAGGGTTCCAACGAGGCCGTCCAAGATGCAGGATGGCCAAGTGCGAGGCGAGGGAGGCTTGCCAAAATCTACCTAGGGGCGTACGGGCGGCCTGGTCCTGTAGCCAGGCGGAGCGCCGAGAGCGCCGAAACTGACTGTCCTACCATACAGGCTCGCAGCCGCGCTCGAGAAGGTACTGAAGCGGGATTCAATAGGGTCCCAAAGCACTTCGAAGGTTCGAGGCGACAGAGGCGGCCAGACTTTCTGCGTTTCTGACTTCTGCGGGCCGTCTTTGGGCCCCAGGGGCCGCCAACGGAACTGCTCGACGTGAGAACCGCTGTTTGGCAGGGAGTCGGGATGTCCAACGACATACATATATAGAGAGAGATATGTACACATATGTGTCACGACATATAGATCTACATGTGTACATATATATATATATATATATATACTTGAACCATCGCGCGCGCTTCGCGCGCGCTCAGGTTCTAGTAGGCCCCAGGCCTTGACGAATTCACTGCTCCACTGAAGTAATGGACCACAATCCACGCATGCCAACCCGCATTCCGAAAGGCTTCGGGGAAAATGGTTGCGTAGGGGGGCGGAGGCCGGATGAATCGGGCTCCCAGAAGGCCTTCTGGGAGCTCGGGTTTGGAGGGCGTCTTGGGGAGCCTGTTGGGGCGCGCAGCCGTCGTAGTCGTAGTGTCGTCGCCTCGTAGGGCGCGCCGCCGTCGTCGTCGTCGTCCTCGTCTTCGTCGGTTCGTCGTCGTCGTCGTCGTCGGTTCAAGAGGGCACTTTGCGCAAAACGATCTGCGGAGGGCCGCGAGAAGGCGATCAGTCATGTTCCCAGTCAATTTCCCAGACAGCTCTTCTGTAGCATGATGGTACTTCGAAGCCTCCGGAGACTCGCGGGCCCATGATGAACCATGTCCCCGGAAGGCTTTCTGGGGACATGGTTTGGTGGTGTGTGTTGGGGGGCCTCTTGGGCGCTCCCTGGGGGCCCCTTGGGGGCCTCCGGGAACTCGCGGGCCCATGATGAACCATGTCTCCGGAAGGCTTTCTGGGGACATGATTTCTTGGGGTGTGTTGGGGGGCCTCTTGGGCGTTCCCTGGGAGCCCCTTGGAGGTCTCTTGGGACTTCCTGGGGACCTCTTGGGCGCCTCACGGGGCTTCGTGGGAGCCTCTTGGTAGCCTCCGGGGGCCTACTGGCGGCCTCTAGGGCCAGAGACCTCGAAATATCGGTTGGCGGTCCCCCTCTGGGCCCCCTCTTGGGGAGCTCTTGGGGCACGCTTGGGTTATCTGGGGAGCCTCCTGGGCCGTCTTGGGGCCCTCTTCGGGGCCTCGTGGGTCGTCTTGGAGCGATCTGAAGGGATCCCGAAACCGTGAGGGAGCGCTGGGAAGCGGGGAAAGCGAGAACGCCTGAATCCTTCAAAACCATCGAAGAATGAGCGAATGTTGCCTCCCAGGGCCCTCTTGGGGAGCCTCTTGAGTCCGTCCTGGAGCGTGTTGGAGCCCTCGTCGGCCGTCTTGAGGGCATCTTGGGCGTCTTCGGGGCCTCTTGGGACCGTCTTGGGCCCTCTCAGGATCTCCATTAGCCTGTCGTGGGCTGCTTCGGGGCGGGCCCGGGCCGCCTCGAGACTCATCTGGGCCTTCTCTTGGGGCGCTCTTGGGGCACACTTGGGTTGTCTGGGGAGCCTCCTGGGCCGTCTTGGGGCCCTCTTCGGGGCCTCGTGGGCCGTCTTGTCTTGGAGCGATCTGAAGGGCCTCCGAAACCGTGAGGGAGCGCTGGGAAGCGGGGAAAGCGAGAACGCCCAAATCCAAAACACTCGGAAAATTAGTAAATATTGCCTCCCAGGGCCTCGAGGAGCCTCTCGAGTCCGTTCTGGAGCGTGTTGGAGTCCTCGTCAGCTGTCTTGAGGGCATCTTGGGCGTCTTCGGGGCCTCTTGGGACCGTCTTGGGCCCTCTCAGGACCCCCTTAGCATGTCGTGGCCTGTTTCGGAGCGGGCCGGGGCCACCTCGGGAGCTCTGGACCCCCCCCAACAACCCCAGGCGGGCACCGATGGGGGGAACAGGCAGCGGCCCGCCCCCCCGTGGGCATACTCCGAGATAGAGAAACATGTTCCCGGGAAGCTTTCCAGGAGCATGATTTGTTCGGCTCTCCTAAGAGTGGGGCCTCTGGGGGCTTACCGAGGGGCCCCTTTTGGCCTTGTCGGCATGCCTATTGGAAACAGGGTTGGGACGGTGGGCAGAAGCCCAAGAAATCATGTTCCCGGAAAGCTGTCTGGGAAATACGGTTTACCGAAGTGTCTTGGGGGCCCGCAGGGGGCTTCCCTGGGGGCCTCTTGGGGGCCTATTGGGGCTTCCGGGGGGCCTCTTGGGAGCCTCACAGTGCTTCTTGGGAGCCTCTTGATGGCCTCCCGGGGCGTCCTAGGAGCCTTGACATGTCGCGCTCTTCGGGCCATCTTAGGTCGCTCTTGGGCCTCTCTTGGGGCGCTGTCGAGGCCCTCTTGAATTATCTGGGGAGCCTCCTGGGCCGTCTCTGGGCTTTCTTGGGAGCCTCTTCGGCCGTCTTAAAGCGATCTGAAGGGCCTCTGACGCCGTCCGGGACCCTTCGCGGTCCTTTGCTACGTATGCACTGGTATATTTTAAAAGTCTTTTGGGGGCCCTTTGGGGTGCCCTTGGAGCCTCTTTTGGGGCCTCTTGGGGGCCTCTTTGGGGCCTCCCTCGTGGGCCATCTAGGGGGCCTCTGGGGGGCCTCTTGGGCTCTATTGGGGGCCTCTTGGGGCCTTCTGGAGACCTTTTGGGGCGAAAGGCTCGAATTGTCGGTTCGTGGTTCACCTCTTGAACCCCTCTTGGGGCCGTCTTGGGGCCCTCTTGGGCGCCTCTTGGGCTGACTTGGGGCGCTCTTGGGCCGTCTTGGGGCTCTCTTGCGCCGTCGTGGCGCCCTCTTTGGGTGCCTCTTGGGTCGCGTTGAACTGATTTCTGGGGCCTCGTGGGCTCTTGGACAATCGGAAGCACGAAACAGCGAGAACACGAACAACCTTCAAAAACCATCGCAAATAACACTTTGTTCGCCTCCTGAGTGCCTCGTGGGATTCCTTTTGAGAGCATCTTGGCCGTCTTGAAGCCCTCTTGGGCTGTCTTCACGCCATGTTGGACCAAGTTTGAAACGCTCCTGTGCGGTCTTCAGCTCTCTTGGAGCGCTCTTGGGCCATCTTGGCGCCCCCTTGCCCCCTTTGACGTTTTTCGGCGCCCCCCGCTGGGTCCGAAACGGCCAGAAGATAACCCGGAGAAGCAATTAAGGACCCCCCCGGCGTTATCATTAGCACCGCGCCGTAATTAAATAATTATTTGGGGGGGTTTTCGCCGAGCGATATTATTAGCACCGCGCAAATGGAAGGAAAATAAATAATTCCAGCGCCCCGCCTCGGGTGGCATACCAATTAGAATTGTAATGAGAATAAGAATACGAATACGATCTGGTGTACCCCCTCCTGGTGCCAGGATAACGCTTCTGGGTGCCGGGTGCGTTATCCTTTCACCGGAGAGGGGGGGGGGGTGTTCCTGAATCGCTTACTCGGGTTAAACGAGCGCCCTTTAGGGCACCATTGCATTATATGTGTATACATATATATATATACATATATATATATACCATGCGCGCGCTTCGCGCGCGCTTAGGTTCTAGCAGGCTCCAGGCCTTAACGACTTCGCGGCTCCACTGAAGCAATGGGACACACGCGGTTGGAATCAGAAGTAGGTTCCTCGCCTCATATTACTTACCTTCGCCATCAGCAGCTTCTAAGGCATACGAGCCAAACCATTAGACATGCAAGACATGCACGTGAATGCGCACCTGGGAGTTTGTCAGGATCCCAGGGGTCTCTTCGAAGACTTGGCGAGTCCTGGAAGCCTCGGGGGCCTCTTCGGTTTTGTAGGGAGTGTTTCGGAAACGTCTTGAGGGTTGCTGGGACTTTGGGGGGGTCTGGGAGCTCAGGGGTTCCGGTTGTCCTGGCGGGGCTCCTGTCTGGACACTCTTGGAGCCATGTTGGAGGCCGGATGAATCATGTTCCTGGAAGGCCTTCTGGGAGCAAGGATTTGTGGTGTGCTGTTTGGAACGTTTCGTCGTCGTCGTCGCCGCCTCTTGCGGAGCCTGGTTGGAGGCCTGATGAATCATATTCCCAAAAGACTTCTTATAATGTGCTTGTTGGGTGTGCTTTGGGGCAAGGGGCAAGACGTGGATCCTCGCTCCCCGGAAGCAAATGTTCCTGGAGGCCCCTCCGGGAACATCTCCCGGAACCGCCCAGGCCAGAGAGGCTTGCGCGACGGCGTCTGCGTAGCGCGGCGTGAACGCAACTTGACGGAGGGGGCGGGGGTGGCGCTCGTGTTGGGGCCTCTTGGGGTCCTTTGGGGACCTCTTGGGGACCTCCTCGGGGCCTCTTGGGGGCCTCCTTTGCGCGTCTTGGGGCTCTCTCGGGGCCTCCTGGGAAGCCTTCAGGGCGGAAAAATAAAGTTTTGACTTTTTGTTCCCCCTCGTGGGCCCCTCTGAAAGTCTTCTCGGGGCCCTCTTGGGCTTTCTAGGGCCCTCTGGGGCGCCTCTTGGGCTGTCTTGGGGCTGTCCAGGGCTGTCTTCAGGCCGTCTGGGGGGCCTCCCGGGCAGTCTTGGGGCGCTCTTGAGGACCTGTTGGGCCTTGTTGGAGCGTCGGAAAGGTGAAAAGGCGATCAAAACCAAAAACATCGAAAAACACAATGGAACATCATCGATTTTGACCTCTCGGGGCTCTCTTGGGACGCTTCTTTGAAGCCTCTTGGGGCGGCTTCGGAGCTTCTTGGGCTGTCTTGGGGCCATGTTGGGCGTCTTCGGGGCCTCTTGAGGTTTTCTTGACCATCTGTACGGCCCGCGTGGCCTGTCGTGGGCAATTTGGAAGCGGCCCGGGGCAGTCCCGGGGGGTCTGTGACCCCCCCAAGGTCCCGGGGGGCGCCCATGGGGGAGGGTGGCACCGGCCCACCCCTCCCCCGACTTGATCCGATGTGTGTATATATACATATAAATGTATGAATGAATATATATATATATATATATGTATATATATATATATACATATGTATATATATATGAAAGAGAGAGAGAGAGAGAGAGAGAAAGAAAGAAAGAAAGAAATAACAAAAACAAAAAAAAAAAAATAAAAAAAAAAAAAAAAAAAAACGGGAATTACAACAACAACAACAACAACAACAACAACAACAACAACAACGACGACGACGACGACGACGACGACGACGACGACGATGACAACGACAACAACAACAACACCAACAACAATAACAACGACAACAACAACAATAACAATAATAATAATAATCCGCTGGCCCCCTTGTGGGACCACCAGGCTGTAGGGCTAAGCTAAGTTCGCAGTTTCCTGTACCAGTTGCAGCTTCCAGATTCCACAATTACGTTATGCTTCTTGCTGCTTACTGTTCCTTGTTGACTTCTTGCTGCTTACTGTTCCTTGTTGATGGACCGCGCGAGGGGGGAGACCCAAAACGGGCATGTTTACAACACCCAAAACTTGTTGTCTGAATTGCTGGGGTTGGTAAAAATTGACACCCCTCACGCAGATCGGCGGGGTCAGGGTCCAAAAACACAAAGAATCTGCCACATTTCTGAAATTCGGCAGCACCCCTCACGCAGATCGGCAGGGTCAGGGTCCAAAAACATAAAGGATTTGCCACATTTCTGAAATTCGGTGGCACCCATCACGCAGATCGGCAGGGTCAGGGTCCAAAAACACATGGGATTTGCCACATTTCTACGCAGATCGGCGGGGTCAGGGTCCAAAAACATAAAGGATTTGCCACATTTCTGAAATTCGGTGGCACCCATCACGCAGATCGGCAGGGTCAGGGTCCAAAAACACATAGGATTTGCCACATTTCTCAAATCCGGCAGCACCCCTCACGCAGATCGGCGGGGTCAGGGTCCAAAAACACATGGGATTTGCCACATGTCTGAAATTCGGCGGCACCCTTCACGCAGATCCGTAGGGTCAGGGCCCAAAAACACAGAGGATTTGCTACATTTCTGAAATTCGGCGGCACCCCTCACGCAGATCCGTAGGGTCAAGGTCGAAAAACAAACAGGTCCCGACACTGCTTCACGGCGTCACCCAGACCTCATCATTTAGCTTTTGCATCTCTCATTCACCGAGAGAGGAGGCCGGCGGCAAGGGGCGAAGCCCTTACGGATAATAACAGCAGCAACAACAACACCAACACCAACACCAACACCAACAACAACGACAACAACAACAACAACAACAACAACAACAATTGGATTAAGACTGTTCGCTCTGATTTGCTCGAGTGTCATTCGACGTGTACCCACCCCCCTTCGTCTTCGATCGTACCCCTTTGGGGGGTATATGTTTCTTCCCTGCAGGCCGGGCCCCCGCAAGCGGCGGGGCGGCCGCGGACCATCGGCCTGGCCAGCAGCAGTGCTGATCGGCGGCAGCCCGACCCCAAGAGGAACGGACAGGGGACCGACTAAGACGACGACGACGACGACGACGACGACGACGACGGCGACGACGATGACGACGACGACGACGACGGCGGCGGCGACGACGACGACGGCGACGACGACGATGACGACGGCGACGAGCGAAACCGAGAGCGAGAACGAGAGCGACAGCGACAGCGAGGCCACAAAGGGCAGAAAGGTGGCCACAAAGGGCGACAGCGGGGCCAAGAAGGGCATGCGCGTGGGGCCACGACGGGCGCGCGAGCGAGCGGGGGCCACGAAGGGCAGATAATGCGGAGCCACAAAGGGCAACGACGGGGCCGTTGAGGGTAGCAACGGAGCCACGTAGGACAGCGAGGGGGCCACAAAAAGCGACAGCAGCGCCACAAAGGGCATGCATACGGGGCCACGACGGGCGCGAACGAGCGGGGGCCACGAAGGGCATACGTATATTGGGCGGCAGAGGGCAAGAACGGGGCCACTGAGGACCGCAACGCGGCAACGAAGGGCAACGAGGGGGCCACGAAGGGCGACAGCGGGGCCACGAAGCGCGCGCATATGTAACCACGACGGGGGCGAACGAGCGGGGGCCACGAAGGGCATTCGTACGGGGGCCACGAAGGGCAGCGAGGGGGCCACAAAGGGCTGCAACGGGGCCACGAAGAGCAGCGAGGGGGCTACGAAAGTCTGCAACGGGCCCACGAAAGGCAGCGAGGGAGCCACGAAGGGCTGCAACGGCGCAACGAAGGGCAGCGAGGGGGCCACGAAGAACAAACGCTGCGCCGGTCCACCCTCCCACCCTCTATGCTGTCCCCGCGGGAGGGGACGGAAGCAGGAACGTCTTTTCTCATAGGTGCGCGGGTGTCGACACGGGCCTTGGCAAGCCTCTACACGAGTCTCCCGGGGGAACCGGGCTAGGCTATCAGCGTGGGGATTCTACGCATGCCCGAATAGCACACACGGCCAAAACGGCCACGGCGAGCTGACGAAAGCGGCCCTCTCTACCCTCCCACCCACCCTTCGTGCTGGGCTTCTGATAACTATAACCTCCCGATATCCACAACAAACGCTGCGCCGATCCACCCTCCCACCCTCTATGCTGTCCCCGCGGGAGGGGACGGAAGCAGGAACGTCTTTTCTCATAGGTGCGCCGATGTCTGCACTGGCCCAGGCAGCCTTTACACGAGCCTCCCCATGCGGCCCGCCTCCCGCACATTCGCACAGACGCGCAGACGTCGCTTCCGAAACCCCCGCAGGACGAGAAAGCATCGTTCACCTTGCGGAAGGGTGCGAGGGTCTTTCCTGGGACCCGCGAGTTGGTGGGCGTGAATACCCGCCCGCAGCGGGCCAAGCCAAGAGACCGTGCACCCGCTGCGCCCGCGAGGAGGAACGCGGGCGCGCGGCCTGTCGCAGCGTCGCGGATGATATCTACCTCCGCCGCCTCGGCGGCAGCGCAGGCCTCCCCCGCCGATTCGGCAACCGGTTCCACCGCCGGGGACCTTGGCGCCTCGTGCTCGTGGACCTCTGGCGGGCCTAAGCCGCAAGGCGGATCCAAAGCGCCCGCGCCTGGCGGAGCGCCCGACCTCGCCGCCGGCGCCCCGCGCGCGCGGCAACGGCGCGCCCCTCAAGCCCGGCGGCGGTCAGGTCTAGCGACGACGAGGAGCCCCAGGAAAACTCCGGCCCCAGCGACAACGACGCCGCCGCCGCCCGCGACGTCGACGCGGCGAGCGGGGCTGCACGCACGCACCCAAGCACAGCGCGAGGGCCCCACCTCCCGGGCAGCTGAACGACCCAAGCGCGCAGACCTGCCCGAGCTAAGCCCCGCGCGCTGCCGACGCGCAGCGCACGGCCCCTCCATGGTGGCAGGCCGCTGGGGGCCACATCCGGGAGTCCAAGCGTCGCCGCGGCAGCGCGGATGACCTCGACCACCTTGCCCTTCACGCACGGGAGGCCCGGGCTATCGGGGAACAAAGGCAACTCGAGCGAAGGGCGCCCACTCGCATCATGGAGAGTAGGGAACCGAGCACGGAGCCACGCCCGCTTGTGCCAGAGCGCATGGGCTGGGCACGCTCGCCGGAACCTGCCCCTCTCGCAACAACAACCACGGGCACGCCGTCGGGTCTGTCGTGGACGCCGCCAGGCGCCAGGTCGCCGCAAGGCGGCCGTGCTGGTCCACCCGGAGGGACACCAAGGCAGCGGGTTCGTCGGAGAGCTCGATCTCCCCGGTAAGCCACCAAGTCCCTGCAACGACGGCAGCCCGCGCGGACGCTGGCCCGGCCTCCGCCCGGATCCCTTCCACACGCCTCACTGGCCCCAGCCCGCGCTCGCAGGAGCGGCGAGCGCCCTGCCAGGCTAGGTAAATCGCAGGCGCAACCACGCCATCCACCTCCTCTTGGAGGCGCTCGGCGGTCGAAAGATACCGCGCTGCCGACCTGTACCCCCCAGCCGTGAAACTGGCGCCGAGGAGCCTGACCTTTTCGCTGGACAGCAGCAGAATTGGCTACGCTTCCATGAGCAAATCCAGCGCTCGCCGTTTCGACACATCGGACTCGCGGGACGTCGCCGCGAAAATGCCCTGGTCGCAGTCCCAGAGGGCGTCGGACCGCGATGCAAGACTGCACCCCGCCCCGACGGTGTTCGCGTCGGCCCGGGGCTTCCCGGCGCAACCCTGGAATGGAGGGCTGGCTGACCAGGTCTGCGGCCACACTCGGGACAGGGGCCCCTTGCGCCAGACCCGCCGGCGGCGGAAAGCGGGCGGGAGCGACCCTCGACCCCCCCGCCACCGCTGAGTTGAAAGGCGAAGGGGCCGCCGCGCCTGCGCTCGCCCGCCCCAGACCCCCCCTTTGCCGCCGCCGGCCGGGCAGAGCACCCATCGAATCCTCGCGCGGACACGTTGGCCACGCGGCGGAAGGAGGCCGAAAGAGGGGAGTTAACAAGCGCCGGAAGCGCCCCCTTGAACACGAGGCGCTAGAAGGGGGAGAAGGAGGGGGAAGCAGGAGAGGGCGAGAGAGGGAGGGAGGAAGAAAAGGAGAAAACCAGACAGGGGGAACGGGACACGCGGCAGCAAGAAAGCAAAAAAGCAGCGAAAGGACACGCCCACGGCACCACCAAACCAGGACGGGGGGGAATTCTGCACGACTCAACCGTTTTGCACAGAATGTCCCCGTCGCCTGTTTTGATAGCGCTCGGGTCACCCAAAATCGAAGGGGGGGGGCATGGCGTACAAAACAACGGTTGTGCACACTATTTCCCTCGCCTGGAATCTGGGCGGCACCGAAATTCGACACCACCCCAAAACCCCCCCCAATCATTCTAGCGCAACGCACGACCAATTCGAGTCTTATATAATCGCCCGACGATGCCCCGGCCGCCCACGCCAGCGCCTGCCCGGGCGCGCGCAACCACTAGCCAGCTGCGCGAGCACTGGGCGAGGCCGCGCCACTCGCGACCACGGGGGCGCCAGGTGCCCATGAAAGCCACCGCCCCACGCTTGCAAGTGCGCCCGCGCAACCTGACGCCCTGGGCACCCATGCTCGCCACGCCCTGCCCCGCGGGAACAACTCCGCCCAGGGGGCGCGCAGCTTGAACGGGGGCGGCGCGCGCGGTAGAACTGCCGCCGAGCGGCTCAGCGCGTCGGCGTCGACGTTGCGCTCCACGGGAAAAGGCGAGCAGTCGAAGTGAACCGGCCCATTCGCCTGGCGCCAAGAGATCTCGCGGGCAACGACGTTCACGGCGCCCTTCCCGCGAAGCGAGAAATCATCCTGCAAGGCCCCCGCGTTGTCTCCCAGCACGAAGAACACCTGCTTGCAGCTGTACTCGCGCCACGTAATCAGCGCGAGGAGTAGCTCGACAAACTCCCACAGGCTCTGGAACCGCGAATCCCCAGCCTCTGCCTCGAAGAGCATCAGGACCACGCCACCCCACGCGGTGGAGAAATAAGACACGGGGTCGCTGCCATCACGAAAAACGGCGCCGCCGCCCAACGGGGAGGCGTCGAACTCCACGCGGAAGGCGGAGGTGCCGAATTGCCCCAGATCTTGCCGGCTGTAGACGACGCACTGCAACGGGAAGAGCACGCCCACCGCGTCTGGCGGCCCCTCGCAAGCAGGAACGGCCGAAACCAACCGGCCGCGGCGAAGAAGCGCTGCACCGGGACCGCTCCTGGCAGCAACTCAGCGGCCTCGCGCCCAAGGGCCTGCAGCGGCCCAAAGGGAGGAGACGAAGGGCGCGGCCGCAGGTACCACCTGCGCCATCCTACCAGCTTTCCCCAGGAGGGCCCCGGCGGCGGCCGCCGAGACACGACCCTGTCGCCGGCAGAAGCCGCCGAGCATGTCCACCAAGCCGTCGACGAACCTGGTGCGGACCAATAATAGCGCAGTTCGTGCCCACGGCGAAGGATATGCCGACACAGGCATGCCGCAGGCTGGCCTCGCGCGAAGACATCGGCAGCGGAGCGCGCGCCCTTTGACCAAGACAACAGGACCCCTAAAACAAGCAACCACGTCAAGATCACGCCCGACGCGACGACGCCGCGGTCGCACCTCGAACCGCGATGGCCGGGTCGCCCGCGCACACCTGAATATTGACCTGTCGGCGGCCCAGAGCGCCTGCGCGGGCCGCGCGGCGAAAATCCCGAAATGGCCGCGCCTGGTCTGTCCAAAAGCGGAATCTCTGCCGCGTTGAACGGCTGCTCGTCCGCGCGCAGGGGAACAATCACGAAGGCGCCCGCGAAATCCAAAACGAGCGCCGCCAACAGCGCGCTCTTCGCGCCGCCGCGGGGCGCGCCGAGCAACGACGCCAGGTTCCGGGCTCGGTCGACGCCCCGCAGGAAAACGACCCTCTCTGGGGCGGTGCTCAGAGCATTGATCCGCGACCTCTCGAGGCTCTGAGTCGGTTGACGCCGCAGCCTTCGCCCATTCTCGGGCGCCACGGGCGCCCGACCGACTGGCTCGCCACTCCCCCAGCGATCCTCGGGCGAACCCAGATCGACTCGCCCAATTCGGCCCCGAAGCGCCCACGGCGGGGCAGACGCGGCCGCGGAAACCACGGCGCCGAACCGGACGCTCGACCGTGGAATTCGCCCGAGTTCAAGAGGGGGGGCGGGGCAGCTTCACCGCCCGAGGGCCGCCACGGAAAAGAAGGAGGAAAAGGAGGAAGAAAAGGACGAAGAAGAAGAGGAAGAAGAGGAAGGACGCGCGCCGAGTCTGAATCTAAAGCGGGGGCGGCGTCGGCGGAGCGGGCCGGGCGGCGCACGCGCAACCTGCGCGGGGGCGAATTGGGGGCGCGGCTCGTCGGCACGGCGCGGCGCAATCTGAAACGCGCACGGCACGCGCGCGGACAGAAACGAAACGTCTCCGTTATGCACGCAAAATGAGCGCACGCGTGCGCGGGTGCACACATCGCAAACGCGTACACACCTGCGTGCGTTTTAAGTGCGCACACAACTTCGCGTGCGCATGTCCTTGTGTGAGTAAAAACAGATATGGGCATGTGCATGTGTGCACACATCTACAATGAGTAGTAACATATTGTAGTACTAATAAACCTATGTTCTATGTATACTGCCAGCTTGATTACATCAAGACGGCCGGAGGTCTGGGCCCCCAAATCTCTCGGGATGGCGCCGCGGCTGAAGCACGTCATGCCGGCGCGACCAAAAACGCCCGATCCCCGAGAAGATGGAGGCAAATCGGGAACGACCAAGACCTCGACGCCGTCGGAAATTCGCCCCAGGATGGGCCGGGCAACGCGGCGGCCCTGCTCAAACGCGTGAATTCGCGAACTGGCGCTGCGCAAGATGACACCGCAAAAATTACCCGCGGTAGTCGGGGCCCACCACGCTGCCTGCGACGCCGACGCCCATGACAGCGAGCGCGCAGCGCGGAGCAATGCGGATGCACGCGCCAGGCGCGGCTAACGCTGCTAGCCCAGCGCACCTCAATTCCCGATCATAGGTCGCGATACCGTCGTCGGCGCAGGCTCGAAGGTCGCCGCCGGCAGAGCCGGGCGCACTACGCGAAGGCGCTCTCGCATTCGGATTGACGGCTTGAATCTTCAGCTCGTTGAACTCGCGCCCGCCAAGCGTCGCGGTGCCCCTGGTCGTCGTTGCCCAACGCCGGCAGCGCAAGCCGCTTGGGCGGCGGGCCCCCCGAGTGCTGGGGCTCGCCGAAATCGCCGACTGGAACGCGCACGCGCCCACTTGGCGCCGACGCCAGGTCGAAGTGGACGGCGCAGGGCCCCAGATGACCTCGCGGCCGCCCGGTCCGGGGAAGGCGAGGCGCCTGTGTTTCACGCCTGTCTCCACCACGCCGGAGCTGGCCTGCATCGATCGCCTGCGCCCTCCACGGCGGGGGCGCGCGCGCGCTGCGCTGCGCGGCCACGCCGGCGCGGGAGGCCACCGCGACGACGCAATGAATCTCCCATTCAGAGACCCGAGACCCGCCGGCAACTCCAGCCGCCACGAGGGATTGACAGTCCAGGCGCCGGCGTCGACTACGACGCCAAGTAACATGGCGAGTCGCCTGGGGACCTCGAGCCTGCAACTGTCGAAGTTGGCCACCACGAGAGGATCAGCCCACGCGGAGGCATGCGCAAAATCACATGGGCGTCACAAGGTGCTGCAATATATTCTGCTGACGCCAACTTGGAGGCACTGCCTGGCAATTGCATGAAATCTGGCCGTGGTGCCCCAGGGGCTGGGGCCACGCGAGAAGACCGCGCGGCGCCCCGTTGCGGCGGCGCCTCCTCTGGCGCGCCCCCGTCTCGCACCGCGCAGGCAAGCGCCATCAGCGTCGGACCCGTCGGATCAAAATCTGCGGCGCGGGCCAGCGCCACGGGCGTCGGACCCGTCGGCGCGGGATCTGCATCGATGAAGCGGAAGGCGGCGACGACGCCAACATGTCCGCGGTACGCCAGGCAGCGCACCAAGTGGGCGCCAGTGTTCTGCATCAGCTACAGGCTGCGCGCGCGACGCAGAGTTCGCGAGCACCGCAGGCGCATCACCCTCTCGCCGTGATCGACAGCCTCGATACCAATGGGACGCCCCCTGTCGTCGCGGGCGAAGACAGCAACGGCGGGGGGCGCAGCGGGCGCAGCGGGCGCAGCGGGTGCTGCAGCCTGCACAGGATGATGATCGATAGGGGCGTCTGTCCAACTCTGCGCGGCACGGCGCCGCTGCTCGCCCTGCTGTCGCAGTAGCTCCAGAGCTAGCTGGGCGATGCGGCGCTAGAGCTGTGCGCGCGCTGCGCTCGGATCGGCCGCCGCCGGACATCCAGGTCTCGCGGTCGGCAAATCACGCGGCCACTCGCAACTCTCTCAGATGCTTGGCTCGCGTCTACTGGTCTGTCTGGGCTGAGAAAGGCCCATCCATGGGGAGACTCCGGCATGGACGGCGACGCGGGCGCCAGTTCTGACTGCGGCGCGCCGATGCTGAGCGAGGCCATAGAAAGCACGCACGCCCAGCTTGGCAAAGGCACGTTGGTCGTCGGAATAAAAGGCACAGCGGATGTCGCGCTGAGGCCCCCCAACCAATCGCGCCTTGGGTTGGTCCCAATGGAAATGCACCGCCGACCCGTGCCCCCTGTTGGCGGCGTCGGTCGCGGTTGCGGTGGCGACGTGGATGTCGCTGGAGCTCCTGGCGCGGCCGGCGGAGCCCCCCCCCCGCGCCCGCGCATGCGGTTCGGGCCTGCGACACAGGCGCTGGGCCCATCGGCTGAACTGAGGCCTGCGAACTGCCCATGAGGTCGGCCCTCTCTTGTCGCGACGGCACAGCCCGGCGTCGCGCGGGCGGGGCGACGACGGCGAAGGCGATGCTGCCACGGCCCGTCGCGACCACTGGCCGCGGCCAACCAGCTGCCGCGAGCCGTCGGACGACAGACTTGGAGCGGCCGCTGCCGCTGCCGACCGCTGCGCCGCCGACGCCGGGGCCCGCTGCCCTCCATTCCGGGGGCCAGCGCCCTCCGCGGGACCGCTCTCGCCAGAACCCGCAGCCATAAACGGCAGAGCTCCGGCGGCGCCCCTGGCCAAGACCGCGCGCGCGCGCAGCCAGGGTTGCTGCCCAGCTGGGCTCGGCAGCCCCCGCCGCCCGAATTGCGCGAGCGGTGCGGGCGCTGAAATTTAAGCGTCGGCGTCGAGAAAGAGATCGCGACCCCGGCAGCGGCGCCAGAGGCTGTTGCGCACGAGGTGCCTCTCTGAATCACGCCCGCGGCATCTGAGACGACCCCGCCCAAGCCCATCGATTTGCCTGGGCGGCCCGAACCCGCGCCACTGGCAATAGACCCCCCCCCCCTCGCCTGCGCCCCACATGAATTTCAGCGACGTCTCTCGGAAGTCGGATCGGACATATTGGCCAAGAAAGCGCGGATGCCCATGCCGCGGCCCGTGCCCTTCCGCCACGTGACCCTCCAGACGCGGCGCGCGGGCCCGTCGCCGCCGAGGTTGCGCCATCGCGCCTCGACGCGCGCAGGAGCCAGAACAGGCACGCGCCGCGATGTTCCACGAGAGCGCCGCGTAGTCCGGGGCGGACATCCCTTCGCCGAAGAAGCTGGCGGCGTCGGCACACGCGCCCCTGCGGCGTCTGCCGCTGGAAATTCCCGCCGCGCCGGTGGCGAGATCGACCCAGCCGAAATGTCTTAGACAGAGTACCCGCGAGGAAGGTCGGACATTGGGTTGAGTGAACTGCCGTGGCGGGGTTGCCAGGCGACCCCTCGATCGCGGTCCAAAAGCGTCGCCGTTGGACCATCGTGCACATGACCTGCGCTGCATTGGCCAGGTAGGGCATGCTGTAGCGCTGCAAGATATCGACCAACTGGCCGTTCGACCGTCCGACCGCGAACAGGAGGAGGTAGCTGTGACTCTCGTAGCCGATCATGAGTTGACCAGCCTGATGTGAGCGGCTGCGTAGGATGCCGAAACGCGCGAGGAGGCTGGCAATGCGCTCCTGCGGCAGTCCGTTGACTGCCGAGACTGCTGAGGCGCGCCCCCGCTGGCTCAAATGGCCCCATCGCTCGGTCACTCTAAGCTGTAAGAAGGTCGTCGGTGGCACTGGGCTGCCGTTGATGCGCCCTCATTGGATCAAGACACAAGGCGGCCATTCGCCCGCGCACTCGCGCGCCATGCCAGTGAGACGCCACGAGACGCAGGCTGCCTGGTGGGACTCGTTGAGATCCGAGTTCGCCACTGGCCAGATCATCACCTCCCGCACCCATCGCTGGAAAGGCGCTCGAGATTGCTGCTCGGGCCCCCAGGGACGGAGCCGCAGCGCGTTGCCGACGCCGCCTGCGTCCACGCAGGATTGGCAGCTCGTCACGGCAAGCATGCCAACTCCGACGGCCTTCCACACGGAATGGAAGTACCTCCAAATATCTAAGAGGTGCTGGAGGCCATGGATCCAACGAGGGCGTTGCTCTGACCATGAGCCTCGGAGCCGACGTGGGCACTTGTCCCAGATGTGTTCCTCCTCGTCAACGGTATTCGGCGTGATCTTCCGTCGCATGGTTGTGCACCCTGGGCACTCGGAGCATCCAACAACATAGCTACGGGAATGTTTTTCGTGAGTCGCATCGCCACTGTACTGAACACCACCAACTCCACGATCGGGGAGAGGAGTGCGCATCGGGATCTCGCCCTGCCAAACTGAAGGGAACAGATGGCCGTGGCGAATTCCAAGAAAGCGAGGACAGATAATCCCACGTGTGTTTCGCTGTCCCTTGAAATGTTGACGACAAAATCGCCAAACCCTCTTCCACGGATTCCACATTATTCTCCGGCTGTTCTTCCCACGGCTCCCACAGCACAGTTGCATAAAAAACTCGGGGCCCTCGGCTGGTGCCGCTGATGAACCCTGTACGGATAGATTGCTCACTATACGCGGCTGAACTCATCTTTGGCGTCATTCCCAAAGGCGGATGAGTGGCCATCGGACCCGCAAGCTGCCCAAACATAGTCTGAATCAGCCAGGGGGAGAGAACGTAGAGAGGCGGCGGGGCGCTGCTGTCTCTGTAGCGATAGATGTCGTAGTCATTCTACGAGTTGAAGTAAGGCGTGATGTGCACGATGTCATCCGCCGACCCTGGAGGCGGAGGGGCGATTTCCCTTAGCGACGTGAAAGAACGCGGTGAACACGGTGATGGTGAACCACGGTGCCGAAAGCGGCGAGCACGATGTACGTGCCAAAGGCGGTGGAGTGGTGGAAGTCGGCAACGTCGACTCGCAGAATGAGAAACAGCCACGCAGGCCATCGCGGATAACGGAGCCGTAGCTCCGCCACCAACTATCAAATGAAACATGGTAGGTTTCATGTTTGCGAAGGCGGATGCACTAAGGCGGAGATGTGCGTAAGACGCGAGAAAGCGGGCGCGCGAGGTGATAACCTCGCGAGCCCAAACGGCAGCGGAGAAGGCAGGCAAGGAAGATGGGCAGAGACTGTAAAGGTACCGTTCGAATCTGGGTACGAGGAGGAGGGAGGCGGAGGAAGAATACCTGGGCCCCCGCAGTTGCGGATGACAGCGATGGGGCGCGGGGCACGAGCGGGTCGCGGGGCGCAGCTCAGGCGGGTCGCGGGTGGGCGGCGGGGCGCAGGCGGTTTGCGGGTGAAGTGCGGGGCGGGGCGCGAGCGGATCGCTCAACGGGGCTCTGGACGCCGCCCAGACCGCGCATCCACACTCGAGCGACGCACCCAGTGACAGTGTGAGACCGGAGGCCCCCGTCGCTTCTGACTCTTGATGGAGAAGGGGATCGAAGTGGAGTCGGGCGTATTCGAGCGCGGCAGCTACAGTAAGCGCTCGGAGAGGCGACGCGACATGACGAGGCACACCCTTTCCCAGCGTACGACCTCAAAAGTCTACGAGTGGAATATGTCCAACGCGCGCGCGCTGTCAACTAACACGGGAAGAGCTACCGTGATAAAACACAGGCACACAGTTGTCTATGTACACTTGCAGGGACAGTGGCAAAGAACGCGCAATCGTTCGAAGATGGAGGCGATCTGATCGGCTTGCGGGGAGGTCACACTGTCCGTGCTCATTCCAGCCACATGCCGTGGCTGTGCCATCGCTCCTCAGAAGCACTGTATAGCACATGCCTGCGGCAACCTGTGAATCCGTCAACCCCTCGCTTGCAGGGGTGACAAGGCGTGTGAAACGTGTGGCTGTTCTCATCCCCTTTTACCCCTCCCCGTGGGGTCCAAAATGCCGTCTGAGAAGGGGGCTGGGGGTCCCTGAGCTCGCCAGCGCTTCTCCCAGGGCTTGTGGAGCCCCCAAGGGGCGCCAGTACGGGCCAGGAGGGCCCAAACAGAGCGCCAAGACAGTCAAAGAGAGCGTCGAGCCGGTCCAGGGTAGCCCCACGACGGCCCGAGATTGCTTAAAGGCAACCCACGATGCCCCTGAGAGGGCCCACGAATGCTCCCAGAGGACCGCCGAAGGGGCCCCAAGAGGCAAAAATCACCCCATGCCCTTACGAGAAGGTGCATGTTTAGCATACTCGCCTTTCTCGTCTTGACAGCGTCCAAGACAGCCCAAGGGGCCCCTAAGATCGTCCCAAGACTGGAGGGCCCCAAGACGGCCCAAAAGGGCCCCAAGACGGCCCCAGGGGATCCCAAGACGGCCCAAAAGAGCCAAGAGGGCGTTAAGGGGCCAAGAAGGGGAACGCTGAGCCTTTCCCCCCAAGATGGACCCGAGAGACCCCCAGAGGCCCCCGAGGCGCCTCGAGAGGCCCTCACGAGGCTCCCAAGAAGCCCCCAGTGAGCACTCACGAAGCCCCGAAAAGCTCTCCAGATGCCCCAAGTAGCACTCCAGAAGGCCCAACCTCGGGGGTCGGTCGGCGGAATGGCGGAAGCCACTTGAATCCGCCCGCCAACCGGGCTGAGGGGCGTGTGACTCTACACTGCTCAGCATGGCCTCCAGACGGCCCAAGACGGCCCCAAGACGGCCCAAGATGGCCCCGAGACGGCCCAAGAGGCTCCCAATACGGTCCCAGAGGGCCCCCAGGGGGCCCCCAAGAGCACCTCCAGAGGCCAAAAACATGCATTTCCCTTTGGCTTGAGATGTTCGCTATCTCGCTTTCTCACAACCCTCCTGCGTTGTGTTCTCGTTTTGGATAGAGCACTGTGCTGTCCAAGTCTACTCCTCCGCCTCCCCCTCCTCCTTTTTCCCCATTTTCCTCCTTGTGCCTCCTTCCTCCCGCACCCAACTTCTCTCTGCGTTTCCCCTGCTTCGTTTCCTCTTCCTCTTTCGCGCCTTTTCTTGCTCGCCACGTTCGCGGGGTCCTGAGAGGTCCAGCGGAGTGGGGGGGCACGCACACCGAGCCGAGACCTCGCGGTTCCCGGGGGCCCGCGAACTGCGCAACTCTCGCCACTTTCGTGGGCTCCTGGGAGATCCAGCGGTGTGGAGGGACACGCACACCCAGCCGAGACCTCGCGGTTCCCTGGGGAATCTGCGAACTGTCGCCGCCTTCGTGGGCTCCCGGGAGGCCCAGCGGAGTGGGAGAACACGCACACCTGGCCGAGACCTCACGGCTCCCTGGGGGTCTGCGAACGGCTCCTGAGAGGTCCAGCGGAGTGGAGTTGTACGCACACCCTAATGAGACCTCGCGTCCCCCCGTTTTTGCACTCTTCAGATCTCACTCCTAAATGCTCCTGCCCACTGTAGGCATTTCAGCAATTACGTTTGTCGAGTCGTGAGCCGTCCTGTGTGAAGTCGCCACATGTTTTCAATGGGCTGGGTACGTCCCTGGGCAATTCCAACTCGCGGGGCCCGTGCAGCCAAGATGGCCCCAAGACGGCCCCAGAGGCCTCCAAGAGGGCCCCAAGACGGCCCACGAGGGCCCTCCGACAGAGGCCCAAGGAGGTCCCCTAGACGGCTCAAGAGGCCCCCAAGACGCACCAAGAAGACGCGAAGAGAGAGAGAGAGAGAGAGAGAGAGAGAAACACTAGGCGGCTCCGAAAGGCCCCGAAGACGGTCTCCGAAGGGGCCGGACGGCGCAAGAGCGCCCCAAGACGGCCCAATAGGCCGTCAAGAAGGCCCAAGAGGCTCCAAAGAGGTCCCTACAATAAGAGGCCCCGAGGGGCCCCAAAGAAGCCTCCAAGAGGCTCCCAAAAAGCCCCCCAACGGCCCCAAGAAACCACCAAGAGGCACAGGGAAGTGTATACGAATGACGCGTTGTTGCTATGCTCATCGGAGTTTGAACTTGGCGTTGCCTTGTGTTGAAAGGCGGAGAATGCTCATGGCCCTCCTGAAAATTCGTACGCTCGTTCCAGCGCTAAAACGGTAGGAGGCGCATCCGCCCCCCATGACGCTGCCAGCGCCCTGGGGCGGGCAGAACGACACTGCAAAACAGCGCGACAGACGGGCAGTGCAAACCAGACGACGCCCAGTCTTTACGTGCTCTGGACGTGCACCCCGCGAATCGACAGAAATCCGCCCGCCAGAGGCCTCTGCAATTACACGGCCCGGCTGCATCCCATCCCCCGTTCGGTCCACAAGAGGGCTTCCAAACGGCGTCCAAGACAAAGCTTTAAGTTCAGACCGTTCCCAACAAGTTTTCGGGCCGAATTCTTAGTCTCCACAATCAACGCCTGGTGCCCTCCAGAGCGCATCTTGGACCCAACTTCGTCAATAACCTGGTACCTTCAAAAACGTAGCAAAACCATGCGGTGTTTGATGATTTGGGCCCCTCCGAGGAGTCTTCCAAACGCCTCTCCTAGCTCACTTTCGGGCAAATCTGGAGCTTCTCGCAGCATGCAACTTTCGCCATCATTTTGGACGAGCTCTGGGACCAATGTTCGCAGAAAATGGGCCCAACTTCGCCCGCAAAAAAACGAGGCCCAAACAGGCCCCAAAATACCGGCTCGTCTCCTCTGCAAGATAGGACATGGGAGTGCTCGCACTTGGACCGTCCAGAATCCCTCTGGGCCGCCTCGGGCCCATCTTCGCCTCGTTCTGGACCATATTTGGCCTCTTCTGGATCTTCTTCAAGCCATTTTGGATCCATTTTGGGCGGTTACACAAGCCGTCGGGGGTACTTCGCCCAGCCGCTAAATATTGTTTTCGGCCATCCTCGACACACCCCGCGAGAACTTGGAAAGGGCGGGCGGTGAACGCGAAGCGTCTTGAATAAGCTACCCCTGCTTCCAAACCTGGAAGGTTGCACTCTCCGTTGCAACTGGTGCCGCAAGCCTCCGCCAGCCCATCGCTCTTCAGCAGGACAGTGTGGCACATTCCTGCAGCAACCTGCGTGTAGGTCACGCGCGCGCTCAAAGCTGGAGGAGTGCACTGGCCGCCTATGTTCCAGCCAGAACCAACAGCCGTGCCATCGCTCCTGAGCATGACAGTGTGGTAGCTTCCTGCTGCAACCTGCCTGTAGGTAACGCCTGCATCCAAGGCCGGGATATCGCACTGTCCACTGTTGTTGTCACCACAAGCGGTGGCAGTGCCATCGCTCCTTAGCAGGACTGTGTGGCTTGCTCCAGCAGCAATCTGGACATAGACCACGCCCGCGTCCAAAGGCGGAAGGTCGCACTGCCCACAACTGTTACTGCCGCAGGCCACCGCTGTGCCGTCGCCACTGAGCAGCACCGTGTGACCGAATCCTGCCGAAACCTGCGTGTAACACTGGCCCGCGTTCAGGGGCGGAATGTCGCACTGCCCAACGGCGTTCGTGCCACAGGCCACGACCACGCCGTCGCTCCTGATTGACGCGAGGGGGGAGGTTCGCACGAGCGACGAACCTATCCACATCCGTGCCCTCGCGGTCTGTAGACACCGAAGCGCGATCCCGTAGACACGCGATCCCACGGACACGTTCCGCGCAGGATATCCGCACAACCCTCTCCTTTTATACATGGGGCCGCGGCCGAGGAGTGCATACCGCGAGACCGTGGATCTGGGTATGTTTCCCGCCCGCGAGGCTCATCAGAGAAGCGGGTCCTGGGCTCTCGACCCCCAGATCTTTCCTGGGGATCGGCTCTTCGTCCCGAGCCGCTTTCTGGCAGCCCCGGGGCCCACGAAGGGCCCAGGGCGCCAAAAACAGCGAAGATGCCCAGGGCCACGCCCCCTCAGGCCTCAGGACCCCCTCTCTTCGCGGCGAGCTCCTGAGCAGGACCGTGTGGGCACGCCCAGCAGCGGCCTGCGAGTAGGCCAAACCCGAGTCCAGGGAAGGGAGGTCACACTGCCCATCGGCGTTGCCACCGCAAGCCGCGGCCGCACCGTCGCTCCTCAGCAGAATCGTGTGGCGGCATCCGGCGGCGACCATCCCTGGCGCAAGCCCAGAGCCCGCAGGGCGGCGGGGGGCCGTCGGAAAGCCTGAGCCGAATGACGGGTTTCTGAAGGATTCTGCCAAAAAAATATGGGGGGTTCTACGGGTATCTGTATGTTTCCAAGGAGGGGTAAGAGGGGGGCGCACGGACAGTGGGAGGAGGAAAAAAGGGGGAAGAGGTGAAAGAGAGGAAAGGGGAGAAGGGGAGGCCAAGGAGGGGGCGCAGAGAGAAGGAAAAGGCAGTTTGGGTGCGTTCGCGCCAGATCTGACATCCTCCCACCTCCCGTACATCCTTCCCACTGCGTTGTCTTCTCTCTGTCTGTCCGCCGACGCGTGTCATAATGGACACGAAACTCCAAAGAGAACCCTTCATGTGATGCGCAATCCGCCGACCCTGTGTGGGCCTCCAGGCGCGTGAGATTTCCCCCCCCCCCCCCCCGTGATCCCCCCCCAGGGAGCCGAGAGGGCCCTGGCTCTCCCCAAAACACCCAGGATGGCCTCCAGACGGCCCAAGATGCCTCCCAAGACGCCCCCAAGAAGCAGAAATCTTCCTATCCCCTCGGGAAAGGGGAGAGAGAGAGAGAGAGAGAGAGAGAGACAGAGACAGAGAACAATAAAAACAAAAAAGGAGAAAGGGAAAGAAAAAAAACAACAACAACAAAAAAAACAAAAAACAACAACAAAAAAAAAACAAACAAAAAAAAAAAAAAAAAAAAAAAAAAAAAAAAAAAAAAAAAAAAAAAAAAAAAAAAAAAAAAAAAAAAAAAAAAAAAAAACGCATATGCTTAGCATATTCACCACTTGGGCCTGGGGATCACAAGGCCTGGGCATCACAAGGCCCCCTAAGAGGGTTCCACACTTCCAAACATTTATGACGGCACGCAGTTTTCGGGGAGCCCCCGGGCCTTCTGCCAAACAGAGTCCACGCACACGTTCTAGCGCGCACAGCGCCCGCGAGCTTTCGCGCCCAGACTGACCCGCACCACCATGTCTCTCCGCGCAATGGCTTGGTGGACGAACTCGGCCACGCCTGCCGCGTCGTCGTCGTCGCCCCCGGACTTCAGGATCACGGACACGATGCTCGCCAGCCCGCCCCCCGTCCTCGGCACAGCCGGCGCCCTGTCGTCGGCTGCCGCGTCGTCCGCGGAGCTCAATTGAGCCAGCATGTCCGCCCAGGGCATCAGGAACGACGTCGCGTTGCCTCGAGCCGCCACGCGGACCGCGCCATCCCCGGCCCCCATGTCAAACGCGCGCTCGCTCCGAAACCGCATCTCCAAGGCGAAGTACGCCGTTGATGCCACGCACGCGAAGATCATGTCCAGAATTGCCGCATGCCCTGCGGACAGCCCCTCGGGGGAGAGAAGGCCACCATGTCACTGGCGAGGGCCGCGGCGGGCAGGGGCGCCCCTCTGCGCGGGCCCGTCGCGCCGCTGCAACACCCCCCGCGCGGCGGAGCCTCACAGCGATCGCGCGCAACGCCCCCGGCGCGCCAGGCGCGGGCGCAGCACCGCAGATCCCCACGGCGACACAGCACCCTCACTGAGCCGTCTGCCGCGGGCGCTGTCGCGCGCCAGCCGTCGAATACCGCTGCCCGATCGCGGGGTTGCACGCCGCCCCCGTCGCTGCCCCCCACGCTGTCCTGCACGCGTCGTTCCACGCAGCTGCCCGCCAACATGTTTTCCTTCGCGAGCGCGCAAGCGAGCCTGGATAAGCCGCCCAGTCTCGGCGACGCAAGCCCCCGCCGCATGGGATTTCCTTTCTAACCCTCAACGCGCATGAACTTCCAAGCGCACACCGCGCAAACCAAGGAACACGCGCCTCCGCCTGACAGGCCCTGAACGCACGACCGAAGACACCGCCCGTCGATCGCCCGCGCCGCGTCCGGCGCCCCTGATCGCACTCTCAACGCAATCGCCTCGTCGCACGTAGACAAGCACTGGGCCTGTTTCCGTTGGCCGACGCCCGCGCCCACGCAAACGACTTCCGAAGCAACGCCCGCTAAGATCCGCTCGTCGGTCTGCAGCAAGTGGGCGCAGAGCTCCGACTCTGCGCCCCCGCGCCAACGGCGCCCACGGAGAGCGCAACGCTTCGCGGGCAAGGCGACGGCGCCGCGCGACTGCACGCCCCCGCTCGCCAAGCACACGCCCTGCGCGACGCTCGAGGGCACCGCGGGTTATCGTCTTTTACGCGGCCGGCAACCTGCATGACCCCCCCGCCCACGCCGCGCGCGGATCTACCGCCGCGCCCCCGTAAACGGCGCGGACGCGGTAAACGAGGCCCGCCCCAGCTCCGTCTTCTCGAGGCCTTCGCCCCCCTGCCCCCGCCCCCCTTCCGTCTGTAGCGCTTCCGCGCGCTATCTATCTGCACCGCGCTGCGGAGCCCTCGCGCGCACCCTCGCTGCGGGGGAAGGCCGTCTCGGCGGTCCACGCCACTCGTTGCGCCCCTGCATCCCGGCTGGCGGGGCTCTTTCTACGCCAGCCTGGAGGGCGCGACGCCGAATGCGCTGGCGGCGGGGGAGGCGCCGAATTGCCCGCAAGCATCCTCCGCCCGCGATCCGACGCCGCAGCGCCACCCCCGGCGCTGCTCTCCTCGACCCCGTGCGCAATGACGCAGGGCGCGCGCATGCCTCTCGCGCGCGCGTCGCCGACGACGACCCTCGAGCTTCCGCCCCCCCACCCCCGCCGCGCCACTCGCGCTCGCGCCGCGCGGGCTGATCGGCCCCATGGGGCCTGCGACGCCGGTCGAAGTCCCCCCCTTCGCAGCGGCGCCAGGCCGGGCGGCGCGAGGCGCTCGTGATCTCCGCAACAGTCGCATTGTACAATTCCAGGAGCTCTACCGACCTTTCGTCAAGCACATCCTCTTCCAGCGGCATCTCACCCAGCACGCGGGCCTCGCCTTCGAGTTCGGGGCGGGTAGAATGCATGTCCGCGCCACGCTCTTCGCCGACAAGACCGTCGAATCGCGGGCGCACGCGCGCGACGACATCCATTGAAAGCGCCGCCTTCGCCACGCCACGCCTACGCACAGCTAACCCCACAATCTCCCCAGCGCGCACCGCGCGCCACATTTGCCCGTCATGCGTGCCCAGATTCAGCCAGGAGTCCTCGGCATCGCGCAATGCCCACGCAGGCCTCGCACGCGGCACGTCGCCCGCCCTCGTGGCCCAGCGCCTCTCCGCACAGGCCCGCCCGCGCGAGCACTTGGAACTGGCTGCCGCGCCATGCCCCCGCCCCTGGTCTACTACGACCCCCCTTTGGGCCAGCTCCGAAATGCGCAGCTCGCCCGTCTTCGATTCGAATACATAACGCCCAAGAAAACTGCATGAACTTCACGGCACGCACGCCACCAGGCGGCGTCGATCCACCTCCCGTGACGCCTGGCGAAGATCACCCCCTGCGCGCCCCAACCCTGCCACGCGCGCGCGCCCACGTCTCGCTTAGCACCCGCGTCACTTACCCCAGATCGGCCCACACCTTCCACAGCTCTGCGAGCAGCTCTGGCGGCGCAACACGCGCTTCCTCCCACTCCCACACCCCTGCCGCTTGGCGATGGCCCACCGCACAGCGAGTGCACGGAAGTCGGCTTCGCGCAGCGCGCGGACAGGTGCAAGGAGGTCGCTCGGAAGAACGTGAACGGAGGGCGCCTGGCCTTTCTTCCCAATGACGCCCTCTATGGTGGAACCCGCCGACGACCTCGCGCCGCGCCCCCTCACGCATGAACCCGCTTCGGCCCCGTCCGCTGACCTCGAGCCGATGTCCGCAGGCGCCGGCAGACCCTCCCACGACACGCACTCCAGTCGCCTGTAATGGCCTCGAACAAACGCTGCCCGCGACGCCACCGATGGCGATGAGCGCGATCGCCTGGGAAGTTCCCGCTGGCAACGCCCACTTGTCCACGCTGAAGACTGCGCGGCGGCATCCATCCTGCGCGCCCACACGCCAGGCGATCCCCCCTTTGCAGCCTGCGCACCCACATAAGAGCATCAATTCCAAAACGCTCAGCTGATACCCTTCCGTCGCCGCGGTGCCCACGTATGCCGGATTCTCAAACGGCTCGCGCAGCAGCACGCCCACGCCAGCGCCTTCCGGCGCGAACCGCCGATCCCCCTCGACCACTTCGCCCAACCGAAACGCTTGGGCGACATCAGCCTCTCTCTCCCAAGTCTGGTATCGCCCCTTCCACGACTTCCAGGAAACGGCCAAAGAAGCCCCCCTTCGTTGATCGATCTCGTCCAGGATGGCGCCACAATGGCCCCAAGATGGCAGCCTCCGAGAACACACACGAAGCTACAAAAAGGCCCATCCCAGAGGTCCACATGCCTCCAGGTGCTTCACACCTGCCTCGTCGCCGCGCCCAGCCACAGCGACGAGGACAGCCCCCAAAAGACAACGTCTGCACCATCAATGTGACACTAGAAACTCGCGTCCCCGAAAGTGTCGCCCCAGCAAAGCCAACCTTGGAACGCTTCTTTGGGGTCGGCGACAGAGGCGGAAGCCTTTCGGATGAAGGGGGCAACAACGATGAAACGGACTCGCATCCAGAAAAGTGGGCAGCGCTGGGGCGAAAGCGCCATTGTGAACGACAGGAGCAAAATGCCGATCCGACAATGAGGCCCACGCTACAGCGGGAACGCTATTTGGAAGCACCAAAAAAAAAACGGATTGCAAAACCATGCGAAAAATACAATGCTGGACATCATGTGTAAAGCAAGCAGTACGCGCAAAGGGTCGAACATCTTCCAGACAGAGTCAGAGGAGAGGGGAGAGTAGCACTCAGGATGTGATGCTAGAGTAGGGACGGGCCCCACCCTCGTCTTCCTCCACGCTCCTCCTCATCATCCTTCCTCCCTCCTCCCTCCCTCCTCCCTCGCTCCTCCTCCTCTCCATTCCCCTGTCGTCATCGACCTCCTTCTCCTCCTCCTCCTCCTCCTCCTCCTCCTCCTCCTCCTCCTTCACCCTCCCCGGCCCCCGCCCCCCGACGGCGATCACGACGACGAGGACGATGCAGCGGGCAATTATAATTCGACTCCCGCCTGGACGTGTCCTGGGATGCGTTCTGGCCAGCTTGTCGAGGCAGATCCAGCCGTGGCGACGAGAGGCCCTCCTGAAGACCCGAAGAAGGCATAAAACGCACAAAGACATCAGACCTCTCGAATCTTGATCGACGACGACGACGACGACGACGACGACGACGACAACGACGACGACGACGACCACGACCGACCCGCCCTGGCTCCTGGAGCGTGAGCGAGGGCCGGGACCTCCGCACGTCCGCGAAGCACGCCAGGGGGTAGGCCACGGAGGTCACCACCAGCTTCCTGGCTCCCCCCCCCCTCCGCTTCCTGCCCCTCCACCACCACCACCACCACCTTCCCTCCCTCCTCCTCCTCCTCCTCGTCCTCCTCCTTCCTCCACCTCCTCCTCCTCTTCCTCCTCCTCGACATCAGATCTGGCATTCTAAATAACATCTCGTCGTCGCACCCCTAGATGTGTGAGAAGGACGGGCTTGGCGTCCCGCCTGATACTTCCTCACCACCGATGACCCTGAAACTTGAAAGTTGCAATAGGTACAAAGATGGATGGGGGGTCGTTTCCAAAGAGGAGATATCGCCTCAGCGCCGCTCACATTGGTCTTGAAATCTTGCAACGGATACAAGGATGGAGGTGGTCGTTTGCAAAATGGAGCTATCGCCTTAGCACCGCGCACATTCGTTTCAAGTTCACGGCAGTCGCAAAGATGGATGAGGTGGTTTTCAAAATGAGGCCGTCGCCGCAACGCCGAGCGCAGTCGTTTAAAAAAAGATTGAGAGGGGTCGTTTGCAAAAATGGAGCTGGCTCCTGAGCACCACGCACGTCCGTCTTACAAAAAGCAACAGTTACAAGGATGTCAGCGGATTCCTTACCCAAGGGATTGTTTTTCTCTAGCCTTCCCTACATTAGCAGCAGAAACTTGAGCATATATAACAGTTGCCCGTATGCAGGACGATTCCTCTTCAATGGGGCTCGCGCTCGAGACTGCCTCGAAGTTGAGGTAATTGAGCGGTCCTTTTCCAAAAAGGAAATTGTCATCGAAAACCTTGTTAATTGTATGATCATGCATCATGCCCTTTTCGCATCCCGTATGAAGTCATTAAGCAGATGGCAGAAATATGCGCTGTAACTCCTGTTTGAAAACGGGACTCTCCAGCCGTCTAGGGCGAGTCAGGCACCGCTTAACGCGTTTCGTCAGGGCGCAGCTTCTGGAAAGCAACCTGAAGCCCGAAAGCCTGCATGAAGGCATCCAGCAACCAACACAAAGCCTTCGATCCTCGACCCCGGCTCTCCTGCCCAGCCCCTGTCCGTTCAAAATCGGTACCGACCCCTCCCGGGGTTCATCATGGACCGTTCTCCGAGGCGGATCCAGCCGCGGAGACGAGAAACTCGCCAGGGAGAGCCCAGGTCGTCTCCGACTAGCCCGAGGGACGCCGGCGACGGGCGACGACGGCAGTCCTGCGGAGCACGACTGCGTGCTCCAGCTGCGCCAGCAGCGGCAGCGCCGCGGAAGCTGCCGCCCACAGCGCCGCCAGCGCCACGAGCGCGCAGGCGCCCAAGAGGAGCGCGCGCCTCGCGCGGGCACCGTCGCCGCCGCCGGCGGCCGCCCAGGTCGACATCGGCGGCGACGGCGGCGGTCGGCACAAGCGGCGTCGCGGCGTCGTCGGTTGGGGTCGCCCGCGCAGTCGCCGTCGACGTCGTCGTCGGGGGATGGGGGGGCGAGCAGAAAAGCAAGGGGGAGAAACTGAAACGGGGAGGGACGGAGCGAGGGAGGGACGGGGAGAATCCCGATCCGAAACCAGCTCATCGAGTTCTGATCATCTCAGCAGAAGATGGGGGGAACAAAGGAGGGAGGAAAGAAGAAGTTTGAAAATATACGCAGCACTGCGTGCAGAGGCAAGAGAAAAGGGGGGAGGAGGGAAAAAGCAATCTAGCAGCTGGAAGATCCAAGTCCGAGCTGCGAAGTGCTTCCGCTGCAGTCACCACTCGCTCGCGCTCCCAAGCAGCCGATCAGGCCGTCTTCAGCGGGCATGCATGGCTAGGAAACGTGCCATCCCAAAATTCTGGCCAAACTTGATCGGCACTTCTTGGGAGGGGCCGAGCAACATACGGCAAGCTGGCGGCCATCAACAGTGGCTCTGCGTCCACAGTGGTGGCAAACCAACATGCAACGACGGCCCCAGAACCCGAGACGATGGGAGTCCTGAGGCACAAGACCACACACCTCCACGGGCCCAGGGGCCGCCCCCGTCGTCGCAGTCGACGTCGCAGCCACTGTCGCCGTCGATGCCGTCGCAGCCGCCTCCGTGGTCGTCGCCGCCGTCGCCGCCTCTGCAGACGCCGCCGCCGCCTCGCCGTCCTGCGTCGGAGGAGGGCCAGTTGAGACAACAGCGGCTCTCCCGCCTGGCCCAAGTCCGCTCAGAATTGGCCCCTGGACCCCTTTCGGGGTCCATCCTGATCTGTGCTTCGAGGCGGAGCCAGCCGTGGCGACGATAAGCCTCCAGGAGGCCCGTCTCCGATTCCGTCGCTACCGTCGCCGTCGCCACTGGCAAGATCAGTAGGCATCGAATCGGGAAGTCGGATCGAATCGGAACGTGTGTCGAAGCAGGCCGCATCGGCACGGAGTTGGAATCGAGTCGGCTCGGCCGTGCCAGGCTGCATAACAGCCCCCTGCAAGCATGACGCCGCATCGGACCGTCAGACTAGCGGAATCGAATCGAACTGGGCCAGCCAAAATCGGCATCGAACCGGATCGAGTTGGTCGGTCGCCAAATCTGAATCGAATCGGCTCGTATCAAAATGGACCCTGGCCGCTGGTGCCGCCGCACGTCCCGAGGCGCCTCGACCACAGCCCCGGCAGCAGCCCCGCCGCGGCCTGCCGCAGCCGCGCCGCGGCGCCGCAGCAGGCGCTCGGCGACCGCCACGCCGCCAGCGCGCAGGCCGCCGCCGCGCACACGGCCAGCGCCAGCTCCACGGGGAGATGCCTCAACGCCAGGCGACGGCGGCGACGGCGGTCGCCGGCACGAAGACGACGGCGGCGACGGCGACGACGACACCGGCGGCGGCGGCGGCGGTGGCGAAGACTACTGCGCCGAACAATACGAAGGCGATGACAACGGCGACGATGAGGACGACGACGACGAGGAAGTGACGGACGCATTCAGTCGTGCAACACGCACACGTCAGCTCAAGGCCTTCAGGGCGCGAAAGGGACGCCCCGCAAGCTAGCATCAGCACAGTCGCTGGCATCAGCATCCTGGCGCCTTCTGGATGGGGCCACAGAAGATAGGATCGGGTAATCGCGCCGCTTCGCCGATGCATCAGAGATGCATCCGCCAAGCTGGGATGATGGTGCGGATCAAGCGATACCGACACCACTACTCCAGGAACCTCTCACGGGGTACGTTCTGACAAAGATTCCGATCGAATCCAGCCCCTACCGGGATACGTTCTGACCAATATTTCGAATGGAATCCAGCCGTGGCAACCAGGGTCGGGTATCGATATGGGTATGTTTTCAAACTCTGACCATCACCGATGCATCCGACGCGGCGCGCTTCTCCACCCCCACGTGCTCCAGCGCCATTTGAGCGGCCTGGAGCATCCACATTTGTAAGATCCATCCAGCCCTACATGCGTGAGGCCATGGGCGCAGCAAGCTCGTCCTCCTCCTTTTCCTCCTCCTCCTCCTCCTCCTCCTCCTTCTCCCCCATCCCTTTCCTTTGTGAATAGCTTCTCCTGTCGCACCCCCGGACGTGTCGGTAGGATGGGCTGGGCGTTTCGCCTGAGATTTCTTCATCATGATCCTGAAGCTTGAAATTTGCAGCGATTTCACGGATGGAGGGCGGGTGGCTTTCAAAATGTGGTTATCGTCTATGCGCTGCGCACAGTCGTCGTGAAAGATCGCAACAGCTTCGAGGATGGAGGGCGGGTCCTGTTCAAAATGTGGCTCTCGCCTCAGCGCCGCGCGCATTCAAGTCGAAAGCTTGGACTAGCTTCACGGATTGAGGGCGGGTCGTTTTCAAAAGCTGACTCCCGCCTCAGCGCCGCGCAAATTCGTTTCAAAATGCTGCAACAGGTTCAAGAATGTGCGGGGTAGTTGTCTGGCACGATATAGGACTATCAGGACTCAACGGTCGCATCACTTCAAGGTGCTGAAATCCCAGGAATCGTGTTCTGGCACGGATTAGGATTGCCAGGACGCGACAGTCCCGTTGATTCGCAGGCTTGAAATTCCAGGGATGGTGTTCTAGCGCGATTGAGGATTCTAAAACGGTTATTTTTCAGTGGGGCACTTCCAGGAATAATAACTCCTTGTAGGGGCCTCTGAAGGGGGAACTTGGAGGGAGAGTATCTTGTGACATCGCAAAAACGTTACACCAGTCCTCCTCCTCCTCCTCCTCCTCCTCCTCCTCCTCCCCCATCCGTTTTCTTTGTGAATAGCTCCTCCTGTCGCACCCCCGTGTCGGTAGGATGGGCTGAGCATTTCACCTGAGATTTCTTCACCATGATCATGAAGCGTGAAAGTTGCAACGATTTCACGGATGGAGGGCGGGTGGCTTTCAAAATGTGGTGATCGTCTATGCGCTGCGCACATTCGTCGTGAAAGTTCGCAACAGTTTCGAGGATGGAGGGCGGGTCCTGTTCAAAATGTGGCTCTCGCCTCCGCGCTGCGCGCATTCAAATCAAAAGCTTGGAATCGGAGGTTGGGGGGTGAGATCGCACTGGAACGGACACCCCAACCGGGAAATCGTCTCGTTCCGTTCGTGTCGTGCGTGCGGGCGAGGCGAAGATGCGTGGGCGCGCGACAGGAATGAACACGCCGTGCCTAGGGCGATGTCAAGACAAATGTTGCTCCCCAATCCGTCCGTCCGTCCGTCCGGCGGTGGCCCTAGCGGTGTGCCGCGGTGTCCCGTGGTGTCCTGTGGTGTCCCGTGGTGTCCGCCGCTGCTAGGGCGAAGTCAAGACAAATGTTGATCCCCCCTCTGTCCGTCCGCCCGCCCGTCCGTCCCGCGGTGGCCCTAGCGGAATCCCGCGGTGTCCCGTGGTGTGGCGTGGTGTCCCGTGGTGTCCGCCGTTGCTAGGGCGAAGTCAAGACACATGATCCTCCCCCGCCCGCCCGTCCGTCCGTCTGGCGGTGGCTCGCGGTGTCCCGCGGTGTCCCGTGGTGTCCCGTTGAATGCGATCGATAGTGGGATCGATAGTGAGATCGATATTGAGATCGATGTGGTGCCCCGAAGTGTCCCGTGGAGTCCCGTGGTGTCCCAAAAAGTGAGATCGATAATGAGATCGACAGGTGTCCCGTGGTGCCCCGTGGTGTCCCGCAGAGTGAGATCGATAGTGAGATCGATAGTGAGATCGATAGTGAGATCGATGTGGTGTCCCGAGGTGTCCCGTGGTGTCCCGTGGTGCCCCGTGGTGTCCCGCAGAGTGAGATCGATAGTGAGATCGATAGTGAGATCGATAGTGAGATCGATGTGGTGTCCCGAGGTGTCCCGTGGTGTCCCGTGGTGTCCAATGGTGTCCTATGATGTCCCATGGTGTCCCGTTGAATGAGATCGATAGTGAGATCGCTAGTGAGACCGATAGTGAGATCGAGAGGTGTCCCGCGGTGTCCCGTGGTGTCCCGTGGTGGCCAATGGTGTCCCGTGGTGTTCCGTTGAGTAAGATCGATAGTGAGATCGATAGTGAGATCGACAAGTGTCCCGTGGTGTCCCGTAGTGTCCCGTGGTGTCCCGTTGAATGAGAGCGATAGTGAGATCGATTGAGTCAGATGTTGGCTCCCCCCCCTTCTCCCCCCCCCCACAACCTCCTTATCACCCGAAAGGTGGTCGTATAGGTAGCTTCACCGATTGAGGGCGGGACGCTTTCGAAACTGACGCTCGCTTCAGCGCTGCGCACATTCGTCTCAAAATGCTTTAGCAGTTTCAAGAATTCGTGGGGATGAAATCCAAAGAACGGTGTTCTCGCGGATCTAGGACTGTCAGGACTCAACTGTCGCTTCACTCCAAAGTGCGAAATCCCAGGAATTGTAGTCTGGCGCGATTTAAAATTGTCAGGACGAGACAGTCACGTTGCTTCGCATACTTGAAGTCCCAGGAATGTTTTTCTAGCGCGATAGAGGATTCTCAAACGGTTGTTTTTCAGAGGGGCACTTCCAGACACCTAGAATGGGGGGAAACGATTAAAAAAACTTTCTGGGGCGGACGATTAAAAAAATGTTTCGCGGGCCTCCTCGCCCCCGCAATAGCGGGGGGGGCAGGGCAGGCAGACGGGGGGCTGACAATTCCGGGTTGCCTGGAAGGCCAGGGGGGGGGGGACGAGATGGCGATCCAGGGCGCGCGGGCCAGGGGGGGTGGACGGGGTGATTTTTCAGGGCGAGCTCGTCCTCCTCCTCCGCCGCCTCCTCCTCGTCCCCCTCCTCCTCCTCC
>CAUYUJ010015496.1:140000-232500 GCA_963575745.1 Prorocentrum cordatum
GCTCCGCCGCCGCCGCCGCCCTCCCTCCTCCTCCTCCTCCTCCTCCTCCTCCTCCTCCTCCTCCTCCTCCTCCTCGTCCTCATCCTCGTCCTCATCCTCATCCTGTTCCTCCTCCTCCTCCTCCGCCTCCTCCTCCTCCTCCTCCTCCTGACGGGCACGAAGGGTCAACTGGTGCCTTCGTGCCACCTGGTACCGTGGATCGGCGGGCTCGGCGGGGGCTGGCGACGGCAAGCCTACTGCGGAGCCCAGAAGAAGAACACAACAGCTGGAGGTCTGCAAGAATATCTTGGATCGGCGCTGGACCCCCTCTCTGGCGCGCTGAGCGCGCCAGGAACTACGCTGGAGGCGCCGCCACAGGAGCCAACGCCGATCGAAGAAGTCCGCGCGGACCTCCAAAATAAAATTCATGTATGTATTGCTCATTCCTCTTCTCCGAATGGAGTCAGGGCCATCCCGGCTGGCTAAAATCGTCATTCAGAAGCCGGGTCCTGACGGAACCGAGTCCCAGACCCTGGGGCTTTCTTTCCCCTGAGACCAATTCTTCGTCCTGAGTTGCTCTGTTGACGGCCCTGGGGCCCAGGAGCGGCCCCGCCAGGACCCGTCTCCCTCGGGACGAGCTTACTCCACGGCGGAAAAAAGCAGGATATGCCAGAGAGAGCACTGGCAGGCTACTCCAGGACGCTGGACTGCAGGCCAGCGGCCGCACCCCCGTGGTTGCTCATCTGCTTCGCGGCCCTGCGGGTGCTGCAGGCCACCCTGCGCTGGTGCATCGCGTCGTCCCGGTCGTAAGGCCTGCTAGTGATCTTCGTCAGGTCGCCGTCCTCGATGCGCCTCCCCGCCTTGGGCATCGGCGCCGGCCTCCTGTCCGACACCGTGCCCCCTGGCACGAAGAGGCGTGGCAGAATGCCAGTGTGCTGTCTGGTAGGGCTTGCGTAGTCTCCTACCCCCTCCCAAGGGTCCATGGGGGCCTCGACAGGACGCGGAAGAACGAGTCACACGCCTCTCCCGAGCCTCGGGCCACAAGATGTTACACGTTGCGGCATCCTACGCGCCCCTCAATCAGTCGCCACCCAGATTGCTGGGCTGGCACGGTGGCGGGACTTGCCGCAGGCAGCTGGATACTTGTCCAGCGGATGCGGCTCCCTCGTCGGGAGCTCCTCGAGCAGCGCACTGAAGAGGTCGGGCCCGCCGACCTGCACCTGCAGGGGCGCGGGCCGGAATCTCATGCGCTCCCGCTTCAGGTGGACCTTCGGCAGCGCCGGCAGCTTCAGCTGCTGCCTGGGTTCCGACTCGGCACGGCGCCGCGGCTTCACGTTGAAGACGTGGTGGCCCTGAGCACGGCTGTCGTCCTCGCCGGTGAGCGGGAACTTCTCCCGGGGCGCCCGGTCGAATGCTACCATAGCTGTGGCAGAAAAATGCACAGCTGTGGTGGCAGGTGGCCGCCTGCGACCCTGAGCCTCAACGAGTACGGAGGTGATGGCGGTCACGACGGCGCGGACCGAGAGAGACTGCCAGGATCGCGTCAAAGGAGAGAGAGGGAGGAGGAAGACGGCGAGGCGGACGGCGGGGAGGGGGAGAAAAAGCAGGGGAGGGAGGAGGGACGAGGAGGATCAGAAGGAGTCGGGAGGGCTGCCAAATCATGCCTCAAACTTTGCATGCTGCACCTTGCCTCTCCATGCCGAGCCCCGCTTGCCCCTTCATTTGCATTGTCTTGCCCGACTGCGACCCGCGCAATGCCCAGGCGTGCCCTACCCTGCCCTGCCCGCGCCAAGCCCTGCTGACTCCCCTGGCGAGAGCGGGGGGAGGACGGAGGGACGGGGGGAGCAAGAAACCCATAGCTCCGACGACTCGATCTTTTCCTGGGAGTGGCTGCTCGTACTGAGCCGTCTTCCCAGAGTCCCAGGGTCCGAAGCTGGCCTCCGGAGGCCGAGAACGCCGAAAAACTTTAGACCCGATGGTTTCTCAGTCCCTGGAGGCCTGGGAGGAAAGACAAACCTCACGTGCCTGGACGCTGCGTACCTCCTCGCTCCAGACCGAGCGTTCCGAGGGGTCCCGCGGGCGCCAGGGGCGCCCCGAGACGCGACGAACATCAGTCCGAAAGGGCCCCGAAAGAGCACCCAGATGGGCTCCGAAGGTCACACGAGAGGCTGCGCAGTGGCTCCGCGAAGGCCCTTCCTGCGAGAGAGAGAGAGAACAAAACAAGAGAGAGAGAGAGAGAGACGGGCACCCTGAAGGGCTCCCTTCGGAAAGCTCCTCGTACGTGGCATTCTACGCTTTCAGGCCTCGGCCAGCTCCAAGAGATGCGTTCCAAGGGCCGCCGAGAGAATGCAAACACCTCCGAACCCAGGCCTCCGACGTCGTGATTTGTTCACAACGTGGACCCCCAAAAGCTGTACCAATTCCCTGGGACCCGCTTTTCATCCTTAGTCATTTTTTGACAACCCTGAAACAATCCAAAACCTCCCGTCGTGATTTCTTCACGACGCGAGCGGGTCTGGGGACGGCCCCCAGCGCGCCCAGAATGGCTCCACCGTGGCCCCAGCGATGCCCCGACGGGCCCCCCCGCGGCAGCCCAAGACCTGGCCCCAACGGCCAGCCCCACATGTGAGCCCTGGATCCTCCATGGACGGCCCTGGGACCACAGGGCCCCAAGACGCCTCTGAGAGGCCCCAAGAAAAGCACCTAAAAGAGGCCCCCAAGACAAATTCCGATCACGAGAGGCGAACGTATTCATATCCAAACCTTCGCGGTCTGGACTCCGGGGCGCGATCCCGTGGAGAAGCGGTCGCGTGGATACTTTCCGCGCGGGGCATCCTCGAAAAAATACCACGTATCCACTGGGTCGGGGCCGAGGGTGGCAATGGAGCGCGAAATCACTGCGTTGTTACGCAGCTTCCCCACACGCGGACGAGGATACGCGCGGCAACGCAGCTGACCACAATGCGAACCAATGTGCATGTGCGACACGATGATGATGTCATCGCGGTCTTAGGGAAATCGTCGCCGATATACAACAAAAGCCAGCATCAACATCCAATGCTGCAAAACCCGCGGTTTTCCAAATTGCCGAACCACTGCGCACATCAGAACGCTGACCCGCATCAACAAACCGATAGTCCCCGAAAGGTAAGCGCATGCGCTGTGGGGGCATTGCACTGCACTGCCCAACAAGGCAGCGCACCGTCATGGGCAGGGATGACTGAAACAAGCTGTGGACGTTAGTGGACACTGTCGGCGCTGACTACGCAATGTAGAAGGTCGCACTGCCATCGTTTCCCTCATTCCCCGCCCCCTACGTCCACCCCAGCTCCGTCGCCCTTCCAAGCCCGGCCTCCAAAACCCTCCTCTTTCTCCCCCTACTCCCTTCACCCCCCCTCCTCCTCCTACTTTTGCATCCTCCCCCCTCCCGCCTTCTCCTCATCCCTCATCCATCCGCGCCCCTCCTTCACCTGATAAAACTCGCACCCGAATCAATATCATCTGCATTCGCATCCTCCCCTGAGCCCCCGAAAACCTGCAACATCACAAAATGCCGTCGAACCCCCCGAAGAATTCCACCAGCCCTGTAGGGCGTGGGCAGTTTAGAAAGGTTCCTCTTCCAATCCCCTTTGTTCCCCTTTCGGGAAGGGTTTACCCCTCCCCCCACCGCCTCCCCCTGGACCTGGGCGATGGGGGCCGCGAGGTGTCAATGCAAAAAGCAGGACGAAGGCCACGTAGTAAAAAGGTTTGGGATATGGTGTAAGATGGTGTACCATCCAGAAGACTGATTGGGTCTTGCTTTAGGTACGATAGTGGGCCGCAAGATCCTCTAGCGGCCAAGGCAAATCGGGCGCCGGCACCCTGAGCCAGACGCCGGCGGCACGCTCGCTATGCTCGCTATACATATATCCTCTGACCCCTCTACTTCAGACTCGAAGGCGGGAGGAGCTGAGCGGAGCGAGCGGCAATCAAAATCAAAACGGCTCAGCAGGCACGGTCCGGCATCGAGCCTGGATAGTGCCGCGAAGTGGCGACAGGGGCTGACCTGGCCTAGTGCCAGCGACCGTCCTGCGGGGCCCCCCTGACAAGGGCCCAACGGCGCAGACAGCACGAGGAAAAGAAAAAACATATTACAAGCCAAACGCAAGAAGAATATACAGATGCGCTGATATCACCGCGTGCTTCCACGCCGAATAGGAGCGGCCCGCTGGCTCGTCATGAACCAGGCCCTACCTTCGAGGTCGGAGACCGAATGGAGCGCAAGTTTTCAACTCGCGCAAAAAGGACTGCGTTCCCGCCATTACTTATAACTGCAAGTCCCGTTCGACACGGCCTTTGGTACGCCCATCGGCAGTCATATCCCTGGTATCACACCATTAAAGTTGTGTACGATACGTCTATCCATCATCTGCCTTATCCAGCTGATGTGACCTAGCAGCGCGAATTATGTAGACGTTTAAGAATCCTTGCTGGACGAGGATTTGCATGCCGACTCAGCATCGATGGCGAGGGTAACTTTGACTCAGAGACCACCTATTTCAAGTATATGTTTGAGCTGCGCTAGTGTAAGCGGCCCCGCCTTTAGCTCAAATAGGGGGGCAATGGTCGGGTAGCAGTCTCTAAATTACGGGCTGCAGCTAGCGTCTCCGCAGAGTAACTTAGTCTTACCTGCAGCCGATGCGACTTGCAGTCGGAATCGATCAGGCGCACGACATATTCGCCATTACGCGTGTGTACACGCCGGAGCAAGTCGGAAGCTCTGATGCCCTTAGGTTTCATAGCATAATAAACAATCTCCCGAGGTTGACTCTGCAGTTCCTGCGCAAGTGCATTCAGCCGCCGCACCTGAACATTGGAAAGTTCTTGAACCCGTTGTAGAAAGACAACAGATACCATCAACCAGACCTGGGCCATGAGAGCATATGCTAATTCCCCACGGAGGCTGACGAACACGTCTGCTACAGGTTTCGTCGCTTTCTCCTCAGCCTCCGCCCCCGCAAGGTCAGGGTGATGGATAGGACAAAGTTGATTGATGTATTCGTCCTGATCCAAATTAACATACCCATTGCCAGTCTGCGTACATATGACGGCACAATTGCTGCAAGTGTGTTTGTAAAGCTCCCATGCGCCAAACGTGCTTTCGACGCATTGCACGCAGCGATCGATAGTTCCCTGATTCCCACATATTTTTATATCGCCCACGCGTTTGGCCAACAGCAGCGCCTCCGCCGCGTCGAGTTCTGCGTCGCGAGACGCGGCGCGCAGGCCGAAGACACGCGTAACGGTGCGAAGCTCTAAGGAAAAGGCTGACGGAGCGCCCTTCGCCCCGGCGCCTGGCTTCCGGCACTGCGAGCAGCGACGACTTTCGTCGCGTTTATCAAACCCAGAGGGGGCACGCAACACAGCTGCTGGCCCAAATGGTAGCGCAAAGCATACGACGCGCCCCCGCTCGCAAAGTGCTTCCGCAAGCTCCCGATAGGCGAGACCCTCTAGGTTTGCCATATTTATATCCATGGACGCAATAGTCCAGTCAAGGCTACAGGCACATTCACCGGCCAAAAGGCGCCGGCTTCAACTTCTGGCTGTTCCTGAGAGACCTTCTACACCAAAGGCCCCCACGCCCGTGAATCCTCGCAGGACAAGTTTCAAACGAGTGGCCCTGACCATCTCTCCATTCTCATGCTTGACGAACATCCATGTATATATGTAACGCGAGGTGAAGACATCTGAGGCGCCTGAAAGAGATGTCATCTTGAAGCCCTTGCTATCAAGCTAAATCTTTAACTCAGTGTAGAGCGCCTCCCCCACCTGCACTGGGTTGGCTGCTATCTCGGCCCCCGCAGTGGCAGCGCCACAGAGAGATGCCCTGCTGCGCGTTTGCGCCGCTCCCGGGGCCCCGCCACCAAGCCCGCGGCCACGACCACGCGACCACCGAGAGACACCTCACCACCGAGGGCGGGAGGGCGGGGAAAAGAAAAACACCGAGAACGGCCCGCGCGAGCACAGCCGCGGGCACCCCACCGCCACCCGCGGCCAGAATGACCGCACGGAACGCGAAGCCCTTGCCCACACAGGGGCCGCTAACGTCGACGCGGCCACGGCCGCCTGGCCGAGAGCGCCACCGCTGCCCTGGCCAGCGATCGGATCCCTGGGCGCGCTTGCCCTAGAGTGCACGGAAACGCTCTCGAATTTCAATTCCGGACGCGCCTGTGCCAGGAAGGCGCGAAATCGCATTTTCCAGCGCAATGATGGGCGCGCGTGCCCGAATGCACGAAATCGCGCACCGATGGCACTTGCGGGCGGAGCTGCGCCAGAGCGCGCCAGTTCTGGGCGCCCTCGCCAGAAGATATGGAATTGAGCTCCGATTGCAACTCTGGGCGCGCTTGCCCCAGAATGCACAAGAACGCGCGCGAATTGCAATTTCGGGCGCGCCTGCCCGGCAACGCGCGAAAGCGCGCTCGGATTGCAGCCCTGGGCGCGCCAGAGCCAAAATGAACGAAACTGCGCGCCAACGCAATTCTGGAAGCCTGAGCCGACGCGCGAAACTGCGCACTGGAAGCGCGCTCCGACTGCAACTCTGGGCGCGCCCGCTCCGAAGCGCGCCAATCGCGCACCCATGCAATTCTGGGCGCGGCTGCGCCAGAAAATACAAAATCGCGCCCCACATGCAATCTGGGGCGCGGACCGCAAGCGCAGCAGTCGCCTCGCGAAGAGGAGCACGAGAACGCCCTGGGCGCCGGCAACGAGGAACGCCTGCGACAGGCATTGGCCCGCAAGAGCACGGGCCTTGGACGCGACCTCCAGGCCGGGGATCTCTGGCGCACCACTGGCCAGCGAGGGCAGTAGCCAATGTGCCCTTGCGGCACCTTTGCCCCGTCGCAGCCGCGTGGGCGGAGCAAGTGGCAGACCTGCGACGAGGAAGGCTCTGGCCAGCAGGGGCGCCCGCCTGGGTTTGGGAGCCCGCCAAAGGACCCGCTGGTGCACGGCACTGGCGGGCCAGGGCTTCGCAGCCCGGCCAAGGACCCCTGCGCCCCGGCGCTGGGCAGCGGCGGCAGCAAGTGGCAACGCAGGGCACGGGCCTGGGGCGCGGCGGCCAGGAGGGGGACCCACTAGCGCACGGCACTGGCCAGCAAGGGCACCGGTCAAGGTTTGACAGTCAGGCCAGGGACCCCTGCACCACGGCGACGGGGAGCGGCGGCGGCTAGCGGCGGCGAGGATCGCAGGCAGACCTGCAACGAGCAAGTGGCGACGAGGGGCGCCGGCAGACCTGCGACGTGGACGGCGCTGGCCAGCAAGGGCACGGGCCTGGGGAGCGGCAGCCAGGCCGCGGACCCACTGGTGCACGGCACTGGCCAGCAAGGGCACGGACCATGGTCTGCACTTGGCGACGAGGAGCAGCAGCGGCCTGCGGCGACGAGGAGCGCCGGTAGACCTGCGACGAGCAAGCGGCGACGAGGGGCGCATGCAGACCTGCGACGAGGAAGGCGCTGGCCAGCAAGCGCACGGGCCCGGAGCGTGGCAGCCAGGCCAGGGACCCACTAGTGCACGGCACTGGACAGCAAGGGCACGGGCCAGGGTTTGGCAGCCAGGCCAGGGACCCCTGAACATTGGCGACGAGGAGCGGCGGCGGCTAGCGGCGACGAGGACGCAGGCAGACCTGCGACGAGCAAGTGGCGACAAGGGGCGCTGGCAGACCTGCGACAGCGACGGCGCTGGCCAGCAAGGTCACGGGCCTGGGGCGCGGCAGCCAGGCCAGGGACCCACTAGTGCACGGAGAACGCCCCGCACGAGCACAGCCGCGCGCAGCCCACCGCCACCTGCGGCCAGAATGACCGCACGGAGAACGAAGCCCCTGCCCACACAGGGGCCGCCAACGCCGACGCGGCCACGGCAGCCTGGCCGAGAGCGCCACCGCTGGCGCTGGCAGCCAGGCCCAGGACACACCATAGACACGACCGACGGGCAGACCGACAGACAGACAGACAGACACGACCGACGATAAAGCAGGTCGACTTCCTTTACCACCACCGCCCGCTTAGCAGCTGCGGAAACATAGATCCGCATTGTGATAACGCTGTCTTCCTGCAACAGACTACACTGCTGCTATGCAAGGACAACTGTGGTCATATCGGCTACAAATCACGGTTCTGTGCATTGGCCATATTTGCCGTCAACAAGCGCATAGTCTTCGTCGTAATGAGGGACAAAGACATGGTAAATATCTGAGTCGTGGTAGCGTACGCCTCCGCGATGACGAGTACCTGGGCCATCGCTGGCTACTGTAATCAAGACCGACTGGTCAGATATCATCATAGAAGGCAGTACGCAAGGAGGTTCCAATGTCGTAGTCTCCAGACGCTCGCGATCACCCTGGAGTCATGTATACCAGGCTTCGGGGACCTAAGTCTCAAGGTCGGCTTCCGATTCTTCTTCAATCGCAGGGAGACGCCCTGTAGGCGGGGACACTTCGTCCTCGGGCATTTCTGCCAGTTGTGAGTCACCGCGACGCGCAGGACCGTCTGCACTTTCTTCGAATTTCAAGAGGTCCTCATCGAAGCCGCCCCGAGGCTTAGATGATTGCAGGCACTGTGCAGTCCTTACCCGTGCATGTGTAAACCCAATCATTGTGCATATGTCGAGGGCTGTGCCGTTCGACTCGTCGTAGTGGAGCCCTGGTATAACATCGCTGCAATGGTAAACCAGGGCGCAGCTGTCAGCGCAGGTGACTGCTGGAAGTCGGTGGATACTCTTAGCAAGTCGGACTGCGACCACATTCTCGATCCTGCAATAATTCCGGATCAAGTACTGTAGTGATAGATGCACTTTGGCTGATTGTTTCCTGGATGTGGTCATTTGCAAATTTCGCTGACTGGTTGGTGGGCATCAGAAGGTCCTCGCAGGTCTCCCTGCAGGTAGCCGTGCGACACAAGCAAGCACCGTTCGAAGCGCCGTTGCCCGAGCCAAGTTCCCAGCCCATCAGCATCTCGATGCAAAGCGCGTGTCCCAGGTCTGGGCATTGAACAGCAACGTCGCCATTACCGACCCGCACTATTGCTTGACCCCTGTAAGGGTCATTGCGAGCAACTGGGCATGGACCGCTCGACCCCCCAGTCGCCCTTCGTTGTGGTGGGTCGGTGGTAGTCTACTAGATCCCCGTCGCGATAGAGGATCTGGCCTGGTGGCGTCGTCTTAGCGCGTAATGTTCGGCTAGCACTAGCTACCTCAGTCACCTGAATCATGGCCTCCTGGCTGATACAGCGCACTCGTTGCTCTCGTGAACGGTCTGACGTTTCTGTCTGTCGTATGTGGTCCACGGCCGGCAGGTCTGGTAGACGCGCCGGCTGACGTCCGTGCAACGCCTGGCACGGAGACACTCCATTGTAGAATGTAATGGCGTCGGTCACGAACATTGCTTCATACAGTAGACGGGGGAAGCTCAGTGGCACGTGGTGTCGTTGCAGATCTTCCTTCATCACGTGCATGGTCTGCCGTAGAATCCCACTTCTGGATTTCATGGTTGCGGCGCGTTGCCCGCGTGCTCGGATCCTAAGTTCAGGCCCCTCGCGTTCAAGGACGCCCCGAGCCGCGTCGTTGTCAAGGGCCCCCCCTCCACCAAAGTACAAGACCTTTGCTGGACCATGGTGCAACCACGCGCAGTGGCATGTGTCCAGCACCGAGATCAGGGATGCGTCAAGGACTTCTTGACCGGCTGCTAAACGCATGCGTCGGTCTATGATGTGGAATACGATGTGGCTCTCATGGAAGACCAAATCACGTTCGCACTTCTGATTCAATTTCCATGGCAAGGCCACCGAAGGCATGACGGCGTTGCCTGGCTTTTCCCATGCTCGGCACTCTGGACGCGAGTCGCACGCGCCTTTGATCTTGTTCAGCTGGTCACCATCCAGACTTACCTTCGCCAAGATAAGCCTCATCTTAGGCCCCTTAGCACGGCGCCACCTCAGGCGTTGCTTCCGGAGCTCGTTGGCGACAACGGCCGGGTCGAAGCTTCGGAGGTTCTGCAAGCTGACCTGGACACCAAAGCGAGTCGAGTCAGGAAGTTCGGGAGCAAGCATTTTCGCGGCGGCTTCCGCAGCGGGCAGAGGCGGCGGTGGCTCACCACGTTGCGAGCAGCCACGCATGTACTTCACGAGTAAACTCGAGGAACGATACGTTCCGCGAGGGGTCCCAGCACGGGCCCCTTGTCGCACAATCGCCTCCATCGCTGTGGTTACCACGTTGCATGTAGCTCACCCGATGACCAACCAACGAACGCTGAAAGTAACATACTTCAAATAAGAATTCCACGAGACGTCTTGGACGTCGTTGTTGGTGGTCTTCGAGGTGTCTATCGTCGTTAGGCGGCGAAATGGCTGTGGAGGTGCGTCCCCATGTTGGTTCAAGAATATTGGGTTCGCGCATCCGCGCAGTGGAAGTTGACACCTTACCTCGTTTCCAAGTCCGGCCCAAGTTGGAAGAAAGCGGCGGAAAGCCGGGGCGCATACGCTCTTCGGAGTTGCCAGGCGGATGTCACCCATAGTGGATATAGCGCGCCCGCTAAGGGCGCTTTGCCAGTAGCCACGCCCCGACGCCGCAGCGGCTTCGGCGGCACACCGAGCCACGCCGTGGATAAGTATCTCCCAGACCAAAGCTTGCCTCTGTAATGGTCCAAGCGAATTTCATATGGTTAAGAGCGCATTGCCATCGATTTCCGCGGCCCGCCCGGGTGCCCGGGCGCCCGCGTGCCCAGGCGCCCGGGCGCCCGACCGCCCGGGGGCCCGGGCGCCAGGGCGCCCAAGTGCCCGGGCGCCCCTGCGCCCTATAGCCCTATTACCATATAGCCCGATAGCCCTATATAGCCCCATAGCCCTATAGCCGTTTAGACCCATAGCCCCAAAGCCCTGTATAGCCCTATGGCCCTACAGCCCAATAGCCCCATTGCCCCACAGCCATCTAGCGTGATAGCCCTATAGCTCTAGACCCCAGAGCCCTGTAGCTCCATAGCCAAATAGCCCTATAGCCCCATAGCCCTATAGCCCTGAAACCCTAAAGCCCCATAGCCTGGTGGCTCTATAGCCCTCTAGCCCTATAGGCCAATAGCCCTATGGCCCAATTGTCTCGTAGCCTCGTAGCCCAATAGCCCAATGGCCCACCAGCCCTGTTGCCCTACCGCCCTATAGCCCTAGATCCCTATAGTCCAATACTCAAATAGCCTCATAGCCCTATAGCCCCATAGCCCGATTTAAAACGAATGCGCGCGGCGCTAAGGCGAGAGCCCCATTTTGAAAACCACCCGCCCTCCACATTCGAAACTGCCGCCAACTTTCAAGCTTCAGAATCACGAGGTGCCTTATAGCCCCGCAGCCCGCTCTGTAGCCCTAACCGTATAGCCCGCTAGCCCTATAGCCCAGTAGCCCTAAAAGCTCCATGGCCGTGTTGCCCGACAGCCCTATAGCCGCATCACCCTATAGCTCTATAGCCCTATAGCCCCAGCCCGATATAGCCATATCGCCCTACAACCCAATAGCCCCATGGCCCTATAGCCTTATAGCCCTATATCCTCATAGCTCTATAGCCGTATCCTTGAAGCCATATAGACCTCTTGCCCTATAGCCACATAGGGCTATAGGGCTATGGGGATATAAGGCTGTGCGGTTACAGGGCATAGGTCTACTGGGCTTCAGGCATATAGAGCTAGAGCCCTATAGCCATATAAACTGATAGCCCCATGGCCCTATGACCCAATTGCCCCACGGCCCACTAATCCTAGAGAGACTTTGATTAGGGCTTTTCTCTGGCATCATGCGATAGACAAGAGCTGACCGCAACTCAACGGGGCCAGCTCCGCTACCGAGTTTAAGGCAGGATGAGGACAAGATGGTAAGAGTTTTGGGATACGGCGCAAGATGGCGCACCATCCAGACGACTGATCGGCCCTCTTGCTTTAGGCGCGATGGTGGGCCGCAAGACCCCCCAGCGGCCCAAGCACATCGGGGCCCAGCACCTTGGGCCAGACGCCGGCGGCACGCTCGCTATGCTCGCTATACTGATATCCTCTGAACCCCCCATTTCAGACTGTCCGAGTATTTTGGAGGGCCGGCGAGAAAACCACATTTCCTGGACGTCGCAAAAGATTTGGCCGCACGTTGCACTCCTGGGGGGCGTCGCGAAGTAAGGGGCCCCCCGCTGCTTGATCGATCACCTCCAAGATGGCCGCCCAAGGGCGCCTACAGACGACCCCCAGAGGTGCCCAGGAGGCCCCGAGACGCCCCCAACAGGCCCCCAAGATGCCGAGAAGCTCCGCCGCCGCGGCCCCACTGGGGCATGGCGGAGGGCGCAGAGATGCTTGGAGAGGGAGCTCGAATCGCGACGCCACGACCTTTTCCGGGCAGCACTCTTTTCCCTGCCTTTTGGACGGGACGTGGAGGCGCGCTGCCCCCTTCGCGGCTGGCCCCGAGTGCGCGTCGCACCCAGCGGGCACTGCCCTGCGGATCGCTGCCACACCAAGCATCCACGGACCAAAACCCTTGCTGAACGGCGGCCCCTGGCCCGTCACACCTGCGCAATGCGCCCAAAACGCCCTCGAACTCTGGGCAGATGATGATGCCTGACTTCGCACATTCGGTCGGAATCCACCGCCGCCATTGTCACCGGGTGATCAGACTTCACTGCGCTCACCTGGTCAATCCAGCCCCTATACATTAGTCCGGGCGGCAATCCTCAGACCGACTGGCATCGCCGCCCAAGCTTTGCCGAACAATTGCCTCATTGGGCCCTTCTTATGATTGCGCACCATCTGAAATCCACGCACTCCACTCGAAGGTCCGCGCGCATCAATGAATCGCCACAATACTTCGTAGAGATCTCCATCTGTGAACAAGTCAACACATTCGTCGTATTTCCCATGCTTTGCTGACTCATGGTCGGCCCAGTCGCAGGCATCAGCGCCCTGGTAACTCTGCGCGACCGACGCGCGTGCCCGGGTTCACACGCCCCAGTTGACTCAAGGAAGCCCCTTGTTTCCACGTTTGACATCGCGTTCCTAAAACTGGCGCAACGCAGAAACCGGTTTGCAACGGACTTCTTCTCTATGTATTCCGAAAATACTCCCCCGCCTTGCAGCGGCACATTGATGCACGCGGGAACGCCCACGCCGTGCCAGTCTCTACGTATTTGACCAATGTCGATCTCATCAAGCAAAGTCGCGCCCGCGACGGACGGAACCACGCCCGCGCGGCACCGTCGAGGGCCAAATCGTGACAACGTACAATTACGAAGATTCCCATCGGTCAGACTCGGGCCCTTTGCCCTCGACAAAATGTTCGCAATCCAAAACTGGGATGCAGCGGCTTCCTACGCTCTTTGGCACCAGCCAACAGTTTGCCTCTCTCGCCATAGCCTGGGCACGACGCGCCGGGGACGCCCGCGGGCGAGTTCCCCCGTCACCGAGGCAACCAAGTAGCGAGGCGCACGGCCCTCATGAAGCCTCATAAATACATGTTCTGAATCGTGGAATTCGATGTCTGTACTCCCGTGGATAAGCCGGAACGGACTTCCACATCGTCGCCCGACACCCAGCTCCCGCTCCAAACATCCACCCAAAACTTCGCCCCCGCCCGCGCGACACCTGGCCCGAGGAAACAGGCCGCCGCGGGAGGGCGGCCAGGACTCAGATTCGGGACTTCGGATTTCCCGCCACGGGGGGGGACGGGCGAGAACGATTTCCCCCGTCAGCCGCGCAACGCGCGCGAAGGAGCCACCCATTCCGGCGCCGCCAGCTGGAAGCCGACCACTGCGCACCGCACGAAAAGCCTCAAATGTTGGACTTGCCGACGCCTCGAAGGATCCCACATCGGCCCCAACAGAACTTAAACAATCCGGAGGAGCGCCTGGAACCTGCATCCGCTGAGTTGGGGACATGAAGTATTCCTCGGAATCCGTTGCGCCCCCCCCCCCCCCCCCCCATCGACATCGAAAACAGACAACCATCTCACCGCGTCAAGGTTCATCGCGCGCACGCACTGCGCGTTCAGACACCCAGGCTTCGTCCCGTCTAAGCTGATCAAGAGCCCCCCGAACGACCCAACCGCGCCACCTCGCGACCCCGGGAGGGGCGGAGCGCCTGCCTGGGCTGACCGCTCAGAGCCAGGAAAGGTACAACATTAATATGCGACCATGATCCACAATCCAAACGACACGCATCCGCAGTATATCGCGCTAGTATATCAGGTGCCCTTCCACGCTTGCCCCCTTCGACGAAGCGCCCAGCGTCTTTCCCCCCATGAGTGGGGAGCCCACACAGGGGCGGAGAGCCGATGGCGATCCCAGGGGACGGCCTCGCCAACGCCATCCAATACAAGAATTCCCCTCATAGCCGCCCTCGCGGTCGCGACAGCCAAACATGTCTGAGGCTAGCCAGCACTTGTCCCCCCTCCAACGCAACCCTCGTCGATGATCTCCATTCTGGCCATTATAATGACAACGCCATCATCGTCCTCGTCGTCGACGTCGGTACGACCTCCTTCCATCAATGCCATCATCGTCAACAAGCGGCATCCGCAAGGTCATCATCTTCATCACGACCATCCTCTTCCTCCTCATCATCATCGCCCAGATCATCACCCCCGCCATAATCAACATCACCAACATCATCTTCATCAGAAGCAGAATCTGAATTATCGTCATCATCATCCTCGGCAGGAGCAGCAACATCGCCATGATCATCAGCAAGAGTAGCACCCTCATCACTATCGCCATCATCATGACCACCCTTCGCTGACAGCACCGGCGCCGCTGCCACCACGACAAGCACAATGTTCTCCATTATCACCGGCATCGCCGTCACTGTCACCATCATCATCAGCAGCAGCACAAACATCATCATCGCCGCCACCGTCGCCATCAGTCGGAGCAGCGTCGCAATGGTCGCCCTTATCACCATGATCAAGCCCATTCGTCCCCCGCCCCTGGAAACCATCATAACAATCACTGCCGTCGTCGCTATGGTGCCTGGCATCACCATGAGCTCCCGCATCCGCGCGTTCATGGCCATGGCATCCAGCAGAATCACGAGGTTCCTGGGGGCGCCCCTCACGGCCGCGACCTCCATCGCCGGGCAGGAAAAAGTTACCCGGGCGGGCAAGGAGGGCGAACGGGACAGGAATTGCGAAGCAAGATCAATGAGGGCAATAGCGGAAGAGGCGAACTTCGGCGGGCACGCCACCCCGGCCCCCCTCCTGGCCAACAGCCAGGTGCCGCACAACGGAAACGAAAGAGAGGATCGAGGGCATGGCCCAACATTTTCGCGCCCGTTCTCCGCCCACAAAACCACCAGCCCGGCAGGCTACCTCCCCCGGAAAGTCAACGCGCACACGCGCGCGACTGGCAGGCTCAACCAGGGCACGGAAAGACGAGGCCGCAGATCATGATCTGCCAGGTCCGCCGACCGAAGGGGCCATGGCGGCGCGTCAGCCGCCCTGCCCCGCCAGCCGCCCTGCCCCCGCCCCTTCGAGCAAAGTTTGCGGCCCATGAGTCGTCTTTGCGGCGCCGCCCCCAGCCCCCCTGACCACCTCAATAGCCACTACCTCCTGGGAGGGACCCAATCAAGTGGGGGTCGGACACGCGCGCGAGAGGGCCACTTCGACGGGGCCGGCGGGCCCTCGCAACGCAGCACAGCGAAGTCTTTCCCCGCGACGCCAGCCAGCGCGACTTCGGCGCGGCCATGCGAAGCGAGCGCGGCTACTGGCGGGCCCCAGCACAGCCGGGCCCTCTGCGCCTGCCCCCAATCAGTAACATTGACCAAGACGGGGCCACAGCCGAAGTAAGCCGATAAGTGCGCGCGGCACTCCTGAATCACGACCGCCACCTCTTCGACCAACCAAGCGAACTCACAGCCGCGCCCAATGCTCACCCCCGTCGCCGCAGACGGGCTGGCGGGGGGGCCCGGCGAGCAGGGGGGCGGCGTCACATCCGGTGGCGTTGATCTGGTCGACGGGGGCGCCAACGTCGACGTCCTCGAGCTCCTTCGCCAACGCGGCGCCCGGGAACTTGCCTGGCGCGCGCTGGCGAAGGCGAGCCTGGCCGACGACGAGGAGAGCGGCCCCTCGGCTCGCCCAGGCCCGGACAGCAACTACGCCGCCGCCCACCCCGTCGCACGGGCCGGCGATGGAGACCGAAACGGCACCCTCGGGCTCGTCGCTGCTGCCAGGCAACCCGCGGCAGGCGCCGTCGCCCGCGCCGCGCGCGCGCCGGGCGCCCGGGGATGCCACCCTTGGAGCCCTCGCAGTCTTGCGCGGGCACTGATTCCAATTCTTCGCGCAGCATTCCCTGGACTCGCAATCAGGGCACGTCTTGCCCGTGCTGTTTGCGAGTTTGCCCGGCTCGAGGCCCTTCCCCTTCGCGCCCTCGACGCCGCTCGCAAGACCCCCTGCGCGCGGAGCGCCGCTCCTGCCTCCGTCTCCCATCTCGCCCTCTGGCTTGACGAGCGAGAGAGGAGCCCTCGCAATGCCGACCCCCGTGACCTTCCACTCCAGGGCGCAACGACGCGCAACGCCTGCAACCACGGCTTCTCCACAAGGCCAACCTTGCTGAAGGAGCATTTTCGCCTTGTTCCGCGCGGCGCGGTCGCGGCCGCAAGCCCGGGCGATCCCCTCGCGGGCCGAGCCCGGATACACGGCTAGCTTCAGCAAAGCGAAATCACAATACCGAACGCGCATAAACAAGCGGCGCTGGCGCAACCGAGGCACCGCGCAGCCCGCAGCGGGCAGTTCCATAGAGCCCACCGCGGCTGCTCCGCACAGGACCCACAGATGCGCGCGCAGCTTCAGGCAGGCCATGAACTGCAGAGGCGACTGGATGCGCACTTCTGGGAGGCGCAGCTCCCCGGCCTCGCCCTTCGCGACGCTGCGGCCTCCGCCAGTCGGCGCCCCCTCCGGGGCTCTCTGGCGCACCCCCTGGAGGTCGGCCCCCGAGCGCATCTTCTCGAGGCGGAGCGCGGCGAAGGCCCTGGACGGGACGGCGAGCCCCCGCCACTGGCGCCCGACCAGTGTCTTGAGAGGCAAAGACTCGCTAACGAATACAAGGTTGTCGCACGCCTCGCTGATGTCACCAGACCTCTGCTGCTATTCCGCGCCGTTGAGGGGGGCGCCCCAGTCGTCGCGGCCGCCGACCAGTGCCCCCGCGGCGCGGCGGCGGAGGGCGCGCTGAAGCTACAAGAAGGCCGAGGTCCAGGCCACCCTGACACGCAAGACCACGAGGCCGTCGTCGGCGCGGCCCGGGACCTTGACGACCTCTGCCTCCACCTCGCCCTCGCAGCTGTCATCCTTGTAGAGCCCCGCAAAATTAGCGCGACGCCGATGCCCCCATCGGCCCGCGACTTCGCGACTTGATCGATGACGGCCTCCGCCACGTTCGCCTGCCACGCGGAACGAACAAAACTCGCGCCGGGCCGATTCGCCAAAATCGCCGGCAGGGGCGATGCGTCAACGACGGCCACGGCGAGGCAGGTCGAAAAGAAGACCGAACTGCGGGAGCGGGCGGGGCGCCCAGGAGGCAGGGCCCGATGCAAGGCGGCCGCGGAAGGTCGTCGGCATCCGCGCGCGGCACGCCACAACCGCGGCCCAGGCCAGCCAGGGGGGGCGGGGGGCCCGGCGCGCGGATGGGAAGACGGCGAGTTCTGGCGCGAAGAGCGAAAGAGATGCGAAGAGCAAGAAACAGATTGAAGTGTTCACAACCACTCTCGCCCCAGCTCGCAGTCAGCCACCTCCGCCAATGTGCCGGCGCAGCTGCCGCGGGCTCCTGGGGCGCCATCCACGGCCTGCGCCCCTCGCCTTCGCAAGGCCCATTCCCTGCTCGCACCCCCGCCGAAAAAAGAGTGTTCCTGCAGCTGGGCTCGTAGGTCTCATCAGCCGCGGCGTCGAGGCGGGCCAAATGCCGCCTGGGCCGACGGCCCGACGGTCCGCGGGCAGGAGCCAGCACACGTCGGCCGGCGCCAAGACCTCCGAGCTGGCGATGGAGGGGGGCGCCGAGGCGCCAAAGGAACTGGAGCCCCCGCCGCTGCCATCTCCACCGACGTCCGCATCGTCGCCCCAGGGGCCACAGGCAACACGCGCTGCTGCGGGTTTCACCTGGATCGGCGCCGCGGTCAGGCGGCTGGCGCGGCCCCAGGCCCCATCGCTCGCCAAGGACGGTGGGGGACAGGTCGCAGTTGCCGACGACGGTTCGGACATCCTCGCCCCCCGTGGCCGTGGCCTCCCTGGCCACGTAAAGGGCCCACAGGCAGGCCAGCCGAGTAATCGCGGAGGTCTCGAGGTGCGCCGCCGAATAGCGCGCGCTCATCGGCTCTGACACGGAGGTCCAACCACCCTGACCGTCTGGCACTCGATCTCTCCAGTCGCCCAGTTCGGCCCTCCTCTCGAGAGGCAGCCGCCAACGGTCGGCGACCGAGGCGAATTTCAGGCGCAAGGGGTAAGTCGGAATCGACCAGGCCTCGTCCGCAGAGAGTTGGGGCGGGGGGCGCATCGCCAGCGAGCACCGAGCGCATGCAGCCGGTGAACTTGGCGCAGCCCAGCGGCCGCTCAACGAGGTCCGTGTCCCCGTCCACCGCGTCGCCAGCCGGGAGGGCGAGATCGGGGATCAGGAACGGGATCTTCTCGGAAAGAGTGTCGTACATGTCGCTGGAAATCGCATTCCAGGTCTTTCGAAAGCAGGCCCGGCCACGAAGAACGCTGCCCCGCTCAGCACTTCCCCCTTGGGCACGCGCCCTGCGAGGGTGCGGCCGCCGCACATGTCATGCTGGAAGGCGTGGTGCTGAGCATGCTTGAATATCAGCGAGACTGCTGCCAAGTAAAGGATGAGGTTGGCGACCAGCCGCAGGGTGCCCGCGCCCTGGGCCGCTCGAATGGAATATTGCGCCCAAGCCCGCAGAGGCAACCCCGCAGCCTGGCGCAAAACCCGTTCAGGATGAGACACGGACGCTCCCCAAAGCGACTGGGATTCCAGAGGGAAGTCTGCGAAGCCCATGTTGATGCGCAGCCAACGTAACGCAACCAGAACACTGTGGACTGCAGTGGGACCACCCACGGCGACGTTCGCAAACCAGGTGGCGACAACGATCGCCGAGGGAGCTGCCAAGAACCACGCCTGGAGCCCGGCCGCCTCTGCCTCCCCCCGAATGCGCTGTCGGCCATGTGCTTGCCGAAAATGCCCATGAGCTGGGCCACCGCCTTCAAGCGCCGTTGCAGGTCAGCGCCGTCCTGCGCGACGCTGATCCTCGGCTGACGCAACTTTCCCTGGCCCTGGGCTTTTCCTGTCCCACCACGCGTGTTTCCTTTCGCTGACGCAGCCGAGACCCGCCAGCTGCCGAGCCGACTGATGGGTATGATAGCTTCGTCGGCGTCACTTACAGCTGGTAGCTAATCCCAAGCTGCCTGCCAGGTATCGGAGGGCGCGACGGAGGGCATGCCTAGCATACCGCCCACATCCCCCCAGCGCGAGGCCCGCCAAGCCAGACAGCGCCTTGATTCCCGCACCCCTCAACGCCTCCGGCTCGGCCGCCCGAAGCCCGTCCACAAAGGCGAGCTCGCGAACGGTTTCGGCAGATTGACCCCTCCCTGCAGCCCCATCAACCTCCCCGCCACCAACCCCCGTGGAGGGGTGACCGTGGCCATTGGAAGGTGAGGGCGGCGAATTGGAGGGGGGGCTGACTTCGGGCGCGGGCGAGAGCATCGCGTCTGTCTCTTAGGGACTGGCCCTCGCCGGGGGCGCTCGCGGGTAAGCCGCCGGGTTTGCGGTGGGCGCGACAGGAACGCCGGCGGCAACGCCTCCACCTGCGGCACCAGCCACGGAGTTTTCACGGGGCGCGGGGACCGCACGGCTCAAGTTCGGGCCGACAAAGAAAAGACACAAGGCAAGCTTGAACCAAAACGGTTACGGAAGGCTGGATCACGATCGTGGAACCCCAAGAAGCTCACGCGAAAGTCACGGCACAGAGGACCATCACGGCAACCTGGGAGCGTGCAGCGGCAACATGGGACTGACTCATCAGCTTCACGAGTGTGGATTTGGAGTGCAATCACGGACCCGTGGCGGTGGCATGCGCTGCCGCCTCGAACTCTGCTGACACGTGCAATGCCCCATGCTGATGAGGACACCCAGCGGGCAGCTTACAGAACCCACGCACGGCTGCCGCCGGAATCAAAACTTTACGCGAGGCCGACACGTACCGCCAGCGGGCAGCGGACATGGGCCGCGCACGGCCGCCAGCTGAAGCAAAACTTTACGCGAGGCCAACACGGACCGCAAGCGGACAGCTTACAGGGGAAATTCTGTACACAACGTTTGTTTACCCCCTCCAGATTTGATGTGCTGGCGGCACGTCGTCTGGTGGTTTGCCGTTTCCTCCACACGAGCACCCCCAGCATCGCATGCCGCTCGCCTTACGTATCTGTATCCTGTTTACGTTTCGAATGTTACGCATCCTCCCAACAAACTTCCGCACCTCCAGTGTTGGGCTGGCGCAGCCCTGTCACCGTCAGCCTCGCTGTCGGCATCCCTGCTAGCGGTCGTCTTGCAATGTCCCTCTCATCATTATCTTCAGCTTCACCTGTCGTCAATCGGAAGAGAAACCATAAGCATCATCATCAGCAGCAGCATCATCATCCCATCCTTCCTCCTATCTCTTTTCTCCATGCCGCCGCCCCCCCCCCTCGAGTTCACGAGTTCGCCATCGAAGAGACACGTTTTGCAAGCAAAGCGCGCCCGTAGAGGTGGACGACACAGATGGTGAGGTCCTTCATCCCCCCCCCTCCCTCCCCCCCTCCCTTCCCCAAGTCCTCCGCCACCCTTATCCTCCCACCACCGACGCCGCGGGCCTGAGACATAACCAGCCGTCTGCCCACGGGCCCAGCAGGCGAAAAACCGAGGAGGCAGGAGGGATGGGCGAGGAAGTGGAGGAGGAAAGAGGCAAGTGGACGGGAAACAGAGGAAGACCCGAGGGGGGAGAAGAGGGAAAGGAGAGAGGATTCAGTGAGTGAGGAAGGAAAGTCGCCGAGGGGAGAAGCGGGGAGGAAGAAAAGCGAGGAGACGGCGGAGCGAGAGGAGGAAGGCGGAAGTGATACGGGGAAAGATGGAGCCTATGGAATTGATTGCGAACTATCCGACAAGAGGGGAGCTTCCGCAACCCGATATTAAATGGCAAAGCGTGCGTTTGTTCTTCATGAGGATATTCCTCTTCTCGTAGATTCATGCTCAGGTCTAAGCGGTGTATCGGCGACGCAGTTCTAGTGGCCATGGCGACATGCGATGTGGTGCCGTTAGGCTATGGCTGCCATCAAGGTACTAGGGGAGAGGGCCGACCGGCCGGCGGGCGCGCGGGAGGAGGGCGCTCCCTTTTCGATGACCACGGCCAAAACAGCCGCGGTAAAGTTATGCTGATGTCGCTGGGGCATGGCAGGGACGCGACTAAATCAACTCCCCCCGCGGCCTCCCCGGCGAGCTCCACTCGCGCGGGTGGGCGTCAACGATTTGGCAACGCCCTAAATTCGCTTATAAAGCGGCCCATCGCGCCGCGCCCGGCAGGCAGCACCCCCGCCACCCGGCTCACGGCGCTCTGTGACACTCAGCGCATAGCACCCCAGTGCCAGACGGCTCACCTCATCCTCTCTGCACGCGCTTGAACAGCCATAGTTCGCCTCGAGGAGGCACCCGCGGCAAAACCGTGGATCCCCCCTTTCTCTTCTCCCCACCCCCGACTGTAGTCGTCGCGGCCCCCGCTGCTGTCACCGCGCCAGTTGCCTGAGCACCAGCTCCAAGACGACCGCCAGTTCCTGGCAGTCGGCTGCCACGGGGTAGACGAATCCGCAGTCTGCTGCTCGTTGTCGGCGCACGCACGCCGCGGAAGGGCATCATCCGCGCGGTGCCGCGAGGCGACGGCCTCATTGCGCCAGGGCGCGCCCAGCCGGAAGTCTCTCGCCGCCGGCGGTCTCGCGGCCGAAGCGGAGCTTGAAGCAGCAGCCCACGCGCGCGAGGACGTGTCCCACTGGGTCGGGTTCTCAGCTCGGCGTCGCCTGGATTCCCGTTGACTATCTAGCGCGCGACTGCTTGGCTTCTTAGCCCCCTAGCCATCATTCTCGTTCACCTCGCCCTTGCCCTCGGCATCGCCCGACATCCTTGCCGCCGCAAGGCGGCCCCCAAGCCTCGCCGCGTTCGGCCTCTTTGCTCCTTTGGCGGACTGCGCCCGAGAAGAAGCGCCAGCTCCGACATAGTCGGGCGGCGTCCGGGCCCTCGCTCCGCGCGGCGTCGGCCTCGGAGTTCTCGGTAATTCCGCCTGCGGCCAGTGATCCTCTACTTCCTGTTCCGCGGCAACTTTCAACTGACCGAGCGGCTCAACTTCCGCACTGTGGGAAGACATTACGCACCGCGCGGGCCATCCGATGCTGGACTCTTCGCATGGCGGTCCTCCGGATGGTCATAGTCCCCATCAACGGGTTCCAAAATAGCATAACCTTCCCCGTTCCGTATCTCTCTGCTGATGCACGGCCACCATACCCACAGAGGAACGACAGCGCTCTTCCCAGTAGCAGGCGTCTTGAGGTGTAAGTTCTGGAACTTGATCTACCTGTGAGCCAATTTATTTGCCGTCTCCTGCTCGCAGGGATTCTGCAGCACGGGTAGCTCGTCGTCTGGGGACATGGGCCAACAGGCAAAGACCGCCATGATGTGGCCGTGCAGCGCGGTCTTCCCTTGCCAAGCGCCATTTCTGCGAGCGGTGCGCACTGCGCTCGCGCCTGCACGCGGTCGGCGACATAGCCCGCCCACTTCTTCCCCGCACCTTGCGCCGTAGGATCGGGGGCATCGCTCTCTCGATTCCGCTTGGCCAAGACCGATTTCTCGGTAGTCAATCTTCGGCCAGACCACATCAGGTTCAATGAGGAAGGTGCCGCACTGCACAGGTGCCCTGCACGCGAGGCAACTCAGCGTGGCCAACCGATTGCCGCAATCGTTGCTGCACAGATGGGAAGCCGTTGTCCCAATCATTCCGCGCGCAGAATGCAGTCTTCTTCGCAGTGGGAGCGAGCGCATCATCATCATCCTCACCAAGCATCCGTACTAGGACTTGGCGCTGTTTGATCCAGATGCATGCCGCGTCGAGATCGGGGTAAGCCTTGAGCGCAACGCATCGGCGGTCATAGACCGACGTCCACGATACCTGGACACGCTGTATCCCCGACCAAACAAGACGCATCATCTGATGAATGTTGCTCCACTTGGGCCGGAATGCGGTCGCCAGGGAGCCATCGCGCGGAATCCTAATGTCCTGGTTCTCGCAGATGCGGGCCTCGAAAGTGAGCACATGCGACTTCGAGAGCGGGCACGGATCTTCCGGACCAACGACACTGGCATCCAAAGCTTGGCCGACCACAGCTCGTGCCCAACCTCCAGGTCTAAGCCAGGTCGGCAGCTTCCCGTGCAGCTCGCTGCACTTACCTTCCCGCGCCACCTGGACTAGCCTGACTGCCCCCAACCATCCAGGCTCCCGGTATTTGACGACTGGGCCTTCTGGGACAGAATACGGTCCAAGCTGAGTAGGCAGACAGGTCAGGAAAAGGCACTGCCGAATGCCCTAGAGGTCCCTCTGCGGCGGTACGACATGCCCGGTCATAGACCTTTTCATCAAGGCATCGCCCAATGGGATGACAATTTCCTGATGCGAGAACCTCGCTGCCGCGTCACATATGATGCGCATGCGCTTCGGGTAAACGACTCGAACCGAGTGACCCTTGCAAGCGCGGAACAGCAGTGGTACTCTGGCCATAGGCATCATCACAGGTGCGTTCATGTCGAAATCGTCGGCCTCAGATGGCTTGCGCCCGAAAACTCTCGCCCCAATCATCTGGCTCAACAGCGGGGCCGTCGTCGGCGTTCGCCAGGCTCACGCCAATGATCTGAACAGTTTCACGCGGCAGAGCCAGGGCGTGCACGAAGCGAGCCCACACTCTGCCATAACCCACGTCGCCCAGCATCTTGACCATAACGGACGCCCCTGAACTGCGGACGCGAGCTGCACTATGCATCGCTAGATAAAGAATGAGCGAGCCCAGTCGCCAAGCTTCTTCCACGCCCATCCCCGAGCACCACGCAAGCGCGCGCAGCTCACCGGCCAGGTAAATCTGGATAAGGCTAAGCTCGGGCGGCGGGGGGCAGCGTGGCTCAACCGCGCTGTAGCGGGCGCGCAGGAGACCGCGCGCCCGTGCCCCGTCCTCAGGGGACAAGTGTCGCAGGAACTCAAGCAGCGCATCGCCCGCCAATTCACGTGCCCATTCCAGCGTTCGCGCCCAGAAGCTACTGCCCCGCTTCCCTCTGTCTGCGAACCACTCAAGGGCCAGAGTCATGATGCTCCTCCAGCTGCCGAGCCTGCTCAGCGGGGACAGCGCACAATCCTGCATCGTCGTCTTTATCATCGAGCGGGGCACCGTTCTCGTCCTTCCACGCATGCCCAAGCCCGACGTGAGCCGTTTCGCCCAGCCCTTTCTCACTAGCACGCACTCATCGAGAGCTGCTCCTTCGCGGCGGCGGTGGGGCCCCTCCGAGGCAGAAGTACTTTGAGATGGATGCGTGAGGAAGCTCGTTGGAGAATACGTCGGGGGGAATTCGCTCGGGCTTCCGTCGGGGTAAAACCCTGGCCTGGCGTTCCGCATCTTTATCTTGTTTCTCTCTGGCGCCATCCGACTTCTCCTCCTCCACATCCTCCAGGGCCAGGAGCGCCATCTGAATCCGACGCTCGGAACCAGAAGGCGGCGGAGGCGGAGGGTTCTCCTCGTCGGACGCGTCCAAAACGACCAAGCTCGGCCTCTTTCGGAGGGATAGCTGTCCGCGCCTGGGCATCGTGCCATCTAGAGGCTCCTGGGCCTGCGCAGGCTTAGCAGATTTTGAAGGCAGTGGGACAGGCGGCGAGGCTACTACATAGCCGCGGGCCCCCTCCTCCGCGCTCGCGGCAGACGGCTGTCCTCTCCCGTTCTGGGCAAGGCCCGAGTCCATTGACATCGCCGTCGGACTGTCGACATCCTCGCTCAGCTCCGCCGCCCCTTCGCGCATCTCAGATCGACGCCACAACTCGAAGAGCATCTCTTCGTGCGCCAGGACCTTATCGGGAGCGCTGTGTCGGCGGGCGTCGGCCCACCAGCACTATGCCCGCTGATGAAGTCGATGTGCAATTTCGTGTTGGGTTGACCACAGTAGTCGCACGACTCATGCACCTCCTTGTACGACGCAGAGTAACACCCGAGTCGGAGACACAAGTATACTTGCTCCATTCTGGGCATAGCCAGGCTACCGTCCATGGCACGCTCACATGTCAATGGCTTCGCGTCGTCCATCGGCGGGGGCCGATGAAATGGCGCTCCGCCAAGCGGACCAGGCGCCTGCGATGCTGGTGGAGAAGACGGATCCAGCTCCATGGAGGGAAGCCAGAGTCATGCGTCTGCATAGTACGCTCTCTTGAATCCTGCCGTTCCCAAGTGTCCCCAGCTTGACCGTTGACGCTTTCTCCCTTGCGTTATGGACGCAAGAAATGCCATGGCCAAAACGTGAATACCGTCCGCGTCATCTCGGATGAACTCGGTAACACGCTCTCGGAGTACTTTGCCCATAGAGGGCAGAGCGGATTCTCCTCGTTGGGGGCGACGTCGACATCGTCGTAGGTCGCCTCGGCCCCTCGCCCCACGTCGTCTTCTTCCTCGGTGAAACGTGGGTTATGTGATCTGTGTTTCACGAAGTCTCTGATTGAGTGATGCACCCATCGACCATCAGCTTCCACACTTGCCGGGGCGACGTTGTTCATGTCAGTCTGCAACTGCTTGCCATACATGTCGGGGAGGGCGCAACACCGTTCATAGAACTGGTCAGTATCCAGCTCCATCCGCCGATACTTCCCCACAGCCCAAGGTGCTCCACTGTCACGAGCAAACGCGCGAAGATGCTCAACGAGCAGTCTCCTGCTGCCACAGATCTCCTGAATATGTTCCTTCTGAAGAGCACTGCAGCGATACCGTCGCGCCTCGCCATATGCCTGCCGGTTATCGCTTCGCGCTGCGTCATACCCATCCACCCGCCGCACCTCGCCCTGAATCCTCCAGGGAGCCACCTTGACAGTTTCGCGCCATCCATGCCCCGTCTCCTCGACGGGGGAGAAGGGATCCGGGCCCACGACGGCAGCGAAGTCGAGCACACATTCGTCGCCGTTGCACACCTTGCGGCGGCGCAACCACAATCCCCCCGGCGCGCGTCTGCGGCGGCGCGGTGAAATAAAGACGGAGGGCAGTTCGCAGCAAGTTTCGGCGCGCGGGCAGCAGCATCGCTTGGTCTTCTCCGCGCCCACTGCCGTGGAGCCTCCAAATTCCGACGGCGGAGCCAAGATCTGGAAGTCGCAGGTAGCCGCCAGACCGTCACCAAACAGCCCTGCCGCCTTGGAGTAGGCGGCACGCTGCCGAGGTGCTCTATAAGATTCCTAAAGCAAGTACCCGCTCTGCAGGTGAGTCAGTGCCCTTGTACTTCGTTGTCCGCCCACCGTCGCTGTCCTTGTGGGCGACGAACACGCCCGCGTTGAGGACGGTACCAAGTCTGTGAATGCTGAGAGCGCGCGAATAGAACTTCCAGTCTCCGTTCCTCTTCGAGCGAACATATCCGGCTGGAAGGTCGAACGGCAGGGTGAGCACGGCATGCCCAGGCTGAACATCGACCGCCATCCAAGCCAGGTCAAGGAGGTCGCACAGCGACCCCTGCACACCGCCATCCGCGTATAAAACGCCCGGTGCAGAGCCATTCAACAACATATAGACCGAGATAACTCTTGGTAGGCCTGGGATAATGCGCTCGGCGAATAGATGCTGCAAGCCAAGCCTTGGAATTGGCGTGCATGCCGCTGCGCATGTGCGCACCGTCACCTGGCATCAGCTCTCGGCCCAACGACTTCGGAATCGACGGACGGTAAGAAAGCATCAGCTTGTACCCCACTTGACTATCACAACTCACGCCTCTTTCCTATCAACACACTGTCGATCGTGTCTGGCCCGATTCTAATCGGTTTCTGGTGTAACTGACTGGCCTCAAAAGCATGGGGATACACAAACATCATGTCCTCAATGTCGCACATTGGGTGGACCTCCGCGGCCGCGTCGACGATGCGATACTCGGTGGACGAGAGCAGTGAGTCCTGGATCTCCCCCCAGTCATCAACCAGACTTGGGTTCAATTTCTTGGGGGGGGCGCTGGCACAGCCAGCTGCCACCCCGCCCATGCGGACTCCTTCCTGGTCGATAGCGGCCACCTCACCGCTTACCCGCAGCGCCTATGCACTGGGCCATCCTGATGCGAAGCCTTGGTTCGCGGTACACGACGTCGGGATCAAGAATTTGAGATCGCGAGGCTGGCAGCAGGTCGGCACGTCTTCCCACGGCACCCTTTTCAGCCGCACCTTTCTTCTGTATCCAATCCGCAAATCGAGTCCACGTCAACGTTCGAGAGCCTGGGCAACAAAGGGGAATCCTGGAGGTTAAACGGCAGCAAGACGTCGAACTCCATACGCTAGTGACTGAAAACCGCCTACAACGCAGGGCGCCCGGCACTGAAAACACTCAACCCTAGGCGGGCGCATGGGCACAAGCCCGCCTGCCAGATCAGCGTCAGCACAAGCATGGCCTCCTCTCGGATTTCCCACAGGACTGGCATTCACCTCAATACAGACCTTGCAGGCGGCGGTGATGCACCTGGCCAGCTCCTCCACACATGACTCGCCAGGACCCACCTTGAAGCGCCACGGGTCGCACGCTGGGCGTTCGCCCTCCTTGTGCAGCTCCGACCCGCGCATCTACGACATCCGACACGAAAAGCCAGCCTCCTACCAATCACTCGTTCGGTTGTTTGCGACAGCTGCGGCCCGGCTTGCCAGGGTGTTCCAGGCGACGCGTTCTCCGCCGGTAGCCGGGGCCCCCCAGGATCGTGCATCGCCCAGCCCCAGAGTCACCATATAGGTGTTGCCCTCTCTGCGCACCCAGCCTGCACGTCGTCGAGTTGCTTCGCCAAGTATAGCTGGATGTCAGCTGTCAGCTCCCGGCGCGGCGCCTCGCAGGCGCCTCTCATCCCCGTCAGCTGCCAGGCCACTGCCGCCCCACGACACGAGGCGACGGTGCTACTCTGGGAAAAGTTATGACTGACAAACCCCTTTTCCCTTGTTGGTCCAGCTGCGGGATGTCTGGGAGGGCGATGCCGCCTTGGCAATATGCATAGAATCCTGCGACCTGGTTGTTAATTGTCATGCGGAAGAGAGTCTTCGCTCATTCTGGTTGTTTTTTCGCCAGCTGCTTCGTGAAATATTGCCGCTGGGTCGGAAAGCAGCAATATCGGGGCACGTGCGCTCGTTCTTCCAATGGCGTTCCGCGGCTGCAGATCACCAGGTTTCGAGTGGCACTTCTCTTCGCATATGCACCAATACGCTGGCCAATGAACCTGGCGTGGACGCCGCTCATTCCGATGAGTCGCGAGTAGGCTGCACACGTCTGGGCGAACGACCAGTCCCGAATGCGAGGGGCTACCGTCTCGTTGACCAGCTCTGCCACTCGGGTCGTCAATCCCTGAGCAAGCTTGACATGGTCATCGGACGCGCCCACGCCCGCCGTCAGCAAGTGCTGCGAGAACTTGCCGCCTGTCCCTCTCATCGCTTGCATGTGCGCCCTCAGCTGCGCCGCCTCCAAGACGCCGTTCACGCCACTGGTCGAACGCACCTTGATCCGCGGCCCCGTTGGCATAGCCAGACTCAGCCCTATCAGGCCCCTGAAGGTCACGCGCACTCCCTGCATCTGCTGCATTCGACGAAGTGCCATCTGCATCCGGCGCTCTGGGTTCTGCGCCCCCCGCAGAACGTCTCGGGCAGCGGATGCTTCGGTGAATAACCAGCAGGAGAGGCCTGCGTCTGCGACGGTGGCGCACGCGCAGGTGGAGGAGGCCCCGCTGCCAGCGAAGCCGGCGGCGGCGGGGGCGCAGCCGCCGGCGGCGGTCCAGCCGGCGGCGGCGGCGGAGGCGTTGCCGTTGCCTGTGGCGCCGCCCGTGACGGCCGAGGCGCCGCCTTCGGCGGCGGCCCCGCCAGGGGAGGCGAGTCCTTGGGCGCAGGTGGCTGTCCCGCCAGGGGCGGCGGACCCGCTGCAACCGATGGTGGCCCAGCTGGGGGCGGCGGGGCCATGGGCGGCGCTGGCGGCCCAGCCGGAGGCGGAGGCGGGGCCCCGCGCCTCGACGGCTCTCCCAACATAGTCGGCGGCGGGCCCTTCAGCGACGGAGGTTGCGGCGACATGGGCGGCTGCGATGGCGTGCCCGTCGCGCTATGCCTGCGACGCCGTCGAACTGTCGCGGGGCGCGTTCGGCGGCCCGTTGGCTTTCACGTTCAATATGACCGCGGTCCTCGGGGCAGCCATGCGCGGGGGCTGCCCGGGCGGCGGATGCGGCGGCCCCCTGTCCGCCTCATTTAGCGACGACGTTGGAGGCGGCGGCCTGGTCTTCGCCCTGGGCGGCTTGGCCTCGGCCTGCGCCTCGGGAGGAGGAGGCGTCGAGCGCGCCCACCGTCCACCTGCCCCCCCCCTGCCAAGCCAAGAATTCTTCGCGCCGCGGCAGTTCCCGCTTGAAGGCGGCGCCACTGCCGAGCCCGCTGTCGGCCACGGCATCGACGGTCCCGTCGGTGAGCCGCCGGCGGCACAGCCGCTGAGTGAAGTCCGGGTCGGTGTTGGACGCCACTGAAATCTCTTCCTCATAGAAATCCCAGGTTGTGGTGGATGTGATACGTTGGGGAAACCGTTCCCCGCTTCCGCGGGAATCCTCAGCTGCCGCCTCCAAGCCGGGTCCTGCGGGACATAATCCATCAGCCACAACCACTTCAAATGCGCAGCACTGTCCACCCATCCATCCACAACACGGCCTTTCTTCAAACCTGTTCAAGCCAGCCTCGGAGAAATACGGGAAAGCATCATTCGCCCACTCTGGTCGTTGTGGCCTGTGTCGTCCGCGCCCCTCGCGAGGTCCACCGTCGTCGGGCATTTATCGATGCCACAACACTCGGATTGCCCGCGCCTGTCATTCGCCAGGCACGCGAAGGCATCCTCGAGCGTCACCGTCGCGACGTTGCGCCAGAGGTTCCGCGTGGCCTCTTGGGCCCACCGACCAGCAAGCATTGCATGCTGGTCGGTGGTCATGCACGGTCTCGGCATGCGGAAGTAGCAGTTGGCTTGATCGCCCCCCCATTGGGCGGTCACGATGGCCGAGAACTCCTTCACCTTTACCCCGCCTTCGGGAAGCTGCCAGTCTTGGCCCTAAATCACAGGAAAGGCACATCCGATTCCGCCGCCAGCAGTGGGGGCCAGGGACCCAGGGGACATGCCCCAACGCCGTCCTTATCCAGAAGGCCCTCCTCAGTTCGTCGGGGAGCATAGCTCCGCCCCCCTGCACGAAGTAGTCGGGGTCGTGCACGGCATTCACGAGCAGGCCAACGAGCCCCCGATTGAATATGGCGTCGTTTGGGTCGGTGAACATGGGCAGACGAAGTTGGAGTCTCATCTTCCTGGTTCCTCATCAATTTCTGCCAGTGCGCGCCCGATACCGAGGCCGAGGACCTGGCACAGGCAAGGCACCTGATACCACGGGACGACATGGGCACGTCACGCCAGCCGACCCCCGTCTTCTCCTCGTACATGTCTCCGTCGTTGGCCATCTGCACGTCGCCCCCTCGCGTCGGCATCCGCACGTGCAGCCCCTCCTTCCTGAAGTCGCCAACATTGACAAGATCGCAGTACTGTTCCTTGCCACGCTTGAAGCAGATACGGCGCCGTGCCCGGCGGCGCTGCTCGGTTTCTGGACCCTTCGGGACGTTCCCTGACAAGTCGACCCAGTCGCGCATCTCCTTCGCGAGCGCGGCGCATTTCACCTCCAACGGCTTGGCGGGGTCGTCGATGGCCGCCGCCATGGGAGGACACCCGAAGGCGTTCGGGGCGCGGGCCCACGGGCAAACATAATTTCCTGGATGCCGCGAAGGCGGCCGTGCGAGACGCACGCCGGCATCTCGTCGACGGGAGGACTTGGCTTCCTCGCTGGGGGCGCTCGGCGCACAGCACCGACACGCGCCGCATCTTCCCTGCCTCTTGCAAGCCCGGTTGGCCCGCACGCAGTGGGCGCCTGGAAAGTCGCTGGCCAAGGCTCGGGCGGCCGCGGAGCGCGCGGCGAGAAATGATCAAGGGAGCAGCTGGAATCGCGGGGGTCACCTGGAGGCGCGCGGGCGGCACCAGCGCCGATGCCCGAGTGGCCTCGAGCCGACGCGACAGCGAGCGCGCGCGAACGAGGAGATGCGAGGAGAACAGCAGCGACGGCAGCAGCCCCAGCAGCCGCACTCGCAACTAACACATGCACACGTTTGGCAAACTCGCCCGTATAATCCTCAGCAATATTACAATCCCGTCCGCGCGTTTCAACATGACGAGACCCCTTAGCCTCATCAAGGCCTTCTCGTCGCCGCCCCTACGGCACATGATTTCATTCACACTGCCAGGGCGAACCGCCTACAAGGAATGGGGCCCACAACGCAATGCGAAAACCGCGGGGATCATCAACCTTCTCTACGGCACAGGCTAGAACTGCTTCCGCAGACGCGCAACAACACAATTCTGGTATACCATATTCTCTGGCCTGCCCAACCTGCAATTCGGCCCATAGCAGCCTCTCGGGGTAATTGGACGTTCCTCTCGAGGACCCCGTTGCCGGCGTCGCCCGGGCGCCACCTGCGAAGGGACTCTCGACATGATCAAGGTGAACCTCGGTAGCCGCGCACTCCGATCTTTCAGCGCTAGCCATTCGCACGCAGGGCGTTGTCTCCCTCTTGGGTTTACCCCTGTTTGGACGCGCAGGCATCTTCGTCGCCTTCTCGCCAGCGATCTCCCCACCAGCAACGCGAGCGGATTCGGTGCGAGCCTCGGCATGGGGGCCCCCCGGGTTTGATAGGCTCGGCACCCTCGCCACCGAGCAAAGACCCCACGAAACTGTCACAGATACTCGCTGCCCAAAATGTCGGGGCCATCACTTGAATCAGGTAGCTCACATTGGCCCAGGACGGAGGCTGTTCACACCTCTTAGCACCAACGTCAGCGGCTTGGCCCTGTGCCGGACAGCACGCCAAGTCGAGAATGCCTCTCGCGAACTATCCCGCCACGGCTGCTGCATCTATCCGATGCGTCCGCGGCGAACGCATGAGCTCATGCGATCCTCCGGACTCACAGACATTCACTACTGCCTGGTTGTCCTCCACTAAACTCAGCCTTCGGAGGTCTCCACGGCAAACGCTCCCACAAGGGCAATGCAGGCAGCAGTTCTCTACGGACTGCCTCATCAGCCGATGCAATCTGCGCCTCGCGCGCTGCGAGAAGTAGCAATCTGTCGCCTTGAGTTGCAGCTCTGCAGAACCCGGGCACTAGGTCCCCACAATGTCTGCGCATTGGCGTTCGTGCTCCGATGTGTCCTGATACAAATGGCAAGGTCCGCATCCGCGCATTGCCTCATCCAGACTTCTGCGGACTCGTCTCCCCCTAAGGACACCATTCGGTAGCGCAGTGTCGCCATTATGTAACATGCGAGTCGGGAGAGTCACATGTCCTGCTGTTCGGTCCACTTAGCAACGCATGATGCCAGCGTCCACGCTGCCCGGAGCAAGTCGCACCTGGCCATTCTTTCGCCATAGAGGATCTTCCTTACCACCTTCGCCGCAGTCGGCTCTTGCACTCCAGACGGAGCCCGCGGTCGAAGGTCGGGAGACCCGTCATCCACCATCGGGTGTCCACCTACAGCTGGTACTTTGCCTTCAGGACCCACATTTGCGTCAACCCATAAGCATGCCGCTAATGCCTCCTCGGCCGGGTAAACCCCGTCTCCACGGGGGGCACCCTGCCCGTCCTCTAAGCTCGTCAACTCAGGGCCGTAACGGGCACCAGCCAGCGGGTACGTCTCAGGGTCTGCATCTGTCAGCTCGGCGTAGAGCTTGACGCACGATGAAGAAATCTTTCATGTCATATTCCATTGCCTGTACTTCTCGGCCCTGGCACATAGGGCCCCTTGGGCACCCCCCCCTCGATGTCGCTGACATAGTCATCGGTCATCTCGGCCGGTCCAGCGAGCGTACAGAAGCAGCTGGGGTTCTCGTTCGCTGGGGTTTGTACTTCGGGACAGCAGGAAGCGGCGAGTCTCTCGGCCGCCCCCCGGACAGCGCGCATCATCGCCCGCGGATTGGTGGAACAATATCGCTACAATGTTCCTAGGGCCCATAGTACCCCCCGGAAGCTTGGCACAGATCCCCCCCCCTTTTCTGGCCTCTTGGGGATCCGATAAGTCCTCTTATTATTTCCCCGTCGTAATCCATGGTAACGTGTCGAACGACTGATCTCCAATCCGGCCCAGATGGCAGGGGCGGCCTGAAGCGTCTCGCATTGGCGTCATATCGTACCCAGACTTGCTGGCCTGACGGCACACGGCATGACCCGTCGCTGCACACCGGGGTCGCTCCTGCAGCCACAGCCAAGCTAGGGCCACAGAAACCAGCGTCGGCCGCCGCTGCGCCCTTCGGCCCCCGCGCCTTCGGGAGCGGAGGATCTGGCGCAATCCGATCTTCACCCTGTCAGTCAATCCACCTTTCTGAGAGTCTATGCTCACAGCCGAAATATCGCCCCACCGGAGTGGGCGGATCCACATCAACGCCGTTGGACGCAATCTCCAAAGGGCCCAGTATGAGGCCAACTTTTCTGTCTGTTTCCACACTGTCAAGAAAAGCGTCAGCTCCAGGCGGCAATCCAAATTGCGCCAGGACGGGATCGGTGCAGAGCCGCGCCCTTAGATACCACATGACTTCGCAATGCTGTCTTCTATATCCCCCAGCGTCAGGATGAAGTTAAAACGCCAAACGCAGGGGACATACTGGGTCATGCATACCCGCCCAGACCTCGGGCCACACTTCCTTCGGTAGTCTAACCCACGCAGGCGCCCCCCCAAACTACGACTGAGCACCCGTCTGACGCGCGTCGACCTGCTAGAGCCCAGAGGCATCGGCAGTTCTGCTCGCCTGCATCGCGGCAGGACAAGACGAAAATGATTGACACAGTGCTGCGTTATTGCCCAGATCGACGACGTCGGATCCGTCGAAAACGACGCGCCCCTTGAACTTCCCATCCTTGTCCCCCTGGTAGCTCGGCGTTATTTTCGAGAAGAGCCGGCCAATGCGGAATGTATCACCACCCATAATTGTCCGCACTTGACTCAGCTCCATAACTGCACTATCTTCTCACGCGTTAGTTTCAGGCACTCTACCCCATTCCGTCTTCAAAGCGGCGGCGGCCCCTTCACTGGTCGCCGCCTCAGACTGAGCACCCGGTCCTGCGACGCAAGCAGCGCTGGACACATCCGCGACCCACTTGGATGACTGGATGGCATTGCAAACGAATCCGATTCGTCACACCGATAAGAGCGCCCGTGGAGGGGGCGCAGCACGGTCGCAATCCAGGCTCTTTCTCCCAGCGCTGAAAACTGCTCGCGTCTCGTAGTCAAGGCCTACCGGCAGCCGCCGCGCAGGTCTTGCCCGCAGAGCCCCTTGCAGTCTCACATCTGGGATAGAAGCCGAGGCCAGCGCCCACGCCATTCACACCACAGGCAATATTCTCATCATCGCTCGCCGTAACGTCACGGACATAATCGCCAGACGCACTTGGGATGGGAGCATCTCGCCCGCGGCCGACACGACACATGTGACTGGGGGTCTCGGAATAGTGATTCCGCTCTCCTGCGGCAGGTCAGCGTTCGGATCCTTCCCCCTTCTGCCTTGAACTCGGCAATCGCCCTCGCCCTAGCTGGCCCCCCATCTTCCACCACCGACCTGAGTGAACGCCTGGACTGTCGAGTCCGAGTCCTCTTCAACCAGGCCTTGCCAGGCGCGGGGCCATCCGCCCCCGCGGCATCGGGGGCACGATATCGCGGGTCATAATGAAAAACCACGCGTGCATGTGTCGTCTTGCTCTTACCCGTTAATTGTAGAGGCTGGCTAACTTTCAAACGTGACTTGCCCACAGTGACGACGTCTCGCTGAAATATTCGCCTGCTTGCACATTCTGGGCGGTTTGACCCATGATTTGCTGAAGCTTCGGCCCCCCCCATATCCTGGGCAGCTTGGAAATTGGATTGTCTCGCAAAAATAACTAACCTCCCCCTCAGCCAACGAGCCCCCCCCCCCCGGCACCAATATAACGCGCAGCTCTCCGCTTGGCTCCCGCGGGCAGCGGCGCGGCGGGAGGAGGCCGGGAGGGCCCTTCGTCGCCCGTCGGGCGCTCCCCCGCCACGCCCACTGCCACCTCTCCTGCCCCCTCGTCACGGGCAGGAGGCAGCGGCATCTCTACCGCGTCCGCTCGACGACGCGGACCCCCACCCCGACGACTGGCCGCCTTCGGGGGGCTTCTTCTGCCTACCGCCGGCGACGTTGTCTCCGGACAGCAGGTTTCCCAAATCGAACGAAGGCATCGTGATCGACGCAAGGTCATAGGCCTTCCTCAATGGGAAATAAGCTGCAGCTCCCGAAGGCTCGCTGTCAGCTACTCCGCCTTGACCCGTCTCGACCGACCGCCGCCTCGACACCAATGTCAGCCCATACCTGATCTCACCATTCCACGATTGGTCCCCGCCATACATTCTTCATGCCAGTCTTGAAATCGAGTCCGTCAAACTGATCAAACGGCATGCAATAATGGCCGGGTCCGACTCGCCCCCTCGCGTGATGGACATAGCCCAGGTAGATACCAACTCACGTTCGAGGGCTTGTCTTGGGTCGACGAATGCGGGGCTCAGAAGGCGGGCATCGCGCGGCGGAACCGAAAGGCACCAGGGACCCATCGAATGATGCACCATCTCTGCCACGCTGATCCGCCCGCCCCTCCCTCCTGCGCACAGTAGCGCACAGCGCGCACCCAGCACGGAGCCGGCAACCCTGCCGCGACGAAGATACTTCTGGCCCCGCCCTGCACCATGGCGCCAGCCCCCCCCCCGCCACCGAAATCTGCTTCGCATTCGCGGGCTGCGTGGAATCATGCGCGGTCATAGACTCACTCAAAGGATGCACGTCCAGTGACTTGCACGCCCTTTTCAAATCGGGAGCCGCGCCCGCATAGATGCAATGTAGTCTAGCTTCTCGGATGGCGCCCTGAGGTTCACGTGGAAATCGACCACGTACTCGGCCAGCTTGTCACGAATACTCTGGATTGCCAGGACGCCCGCGCACCGGCCGGGCAGCGTCACGCACGAGGTTTCCCCGCAGAGCCCCCTCGATAGCTCATCAGCCGCGAACCAGTGGTCCATGGCGCACAGGCCACCACCTAACCTCGTCGGCATGGAGCATGGTCGCATCTGCTTGCAACCCTCGGCATGATTATGCCTTTGTTGCGTTCCCAACGTCTTTGCCCACTGGCACGTAGAACAGATTCTTAGGCGCGCGTGTAGGCAGACGCTGGTGTGAGACGGCCTCGCACTGGAGGCGCCCGTATTCCGTCGCCCCCTCGGGCCCTGCTCCTTCCGTTGGGCCATCGCCGCGGTCGTCGACTACCTCCGCGGCCCCTGGCCCCTCGGGCGCCACATCGGCGACCTCTTCTTCGACCGTCGAGCGACGAGACGCAGCCTCGCCCAAGCTTCGGCATTGAAGTCGCGCTCCTGCAGCACAGCCGCGGTCGGGCATCGGCGCCGAAAGGGCGTTCCTGCTAACAGGACCCGCGCCCATGTTCGCCCATCCGGAGTCTTGCCGCTCCACTGGGCCCACAGTAGAAATAGGCGAGGACATCAGGCATTGGTGCAACTGCCCCGTCCGCGGTCCAAAACTCCCTTGGCGCCATCCGACTGGATGTCCAGCTTGCCGCCCGAGTAGGATCCTTTGCCATTACCTTCCGCGAGCGCAACCCAAGGTTTGCGCGGCGCCTGATTGCCTGCACCCATCGCGACAGGACCACCCAGGCTAGACCTCGCGCCGATCCCCACACATGCCCACCGCCCAAGCTCAGGCGAACCGCAGAGCCCCCCCACTGGCATCACGCTCGGAGTCTCCCGCATGACAGTCGTCTCACTTTCCCCTATATTCAGCTCGTCGCCGGCTATCCCGACCGCTCCGAGGGCCCTGGACTGGCCGCCCGCCGCAGCCAGGGCAACGGGGGCGGCGAGCGGAGAGATCACGCCCATCATCCCCCCCCCCGGCAAGTACTTGACGGAAATCAGGTTCGAGCCGAAGCCCGCGTCAACAACGAACAGCACGGGTCCAAGACGCACGGGGCCGACCTTCACCCCTCTGAGCCTTTCGTTTTCCAAGCAGATACAACGGCGATGCGTTCGTCGTCGCGCCCCCTGCCGGCGCCACTGAGCTCGCCATCGGACTGTCACCCCCAGCTAACCCACATACGGCAGACCTCCTGCTCCAGAGCAACGGCCTCGTCACAAGCCACACACCCGTGGATCTTCACCCTGCGCGCTTCTCAGCCCACTGAGGATGAAACTTGACGGGATTAGCCCGTGCACTTGGCATCAACCTCGTCTCTTTGCGCATCGGTCGAGGAGCCCAAGTGGCCGGCTGCGGCGCGCCCGGGCCCATTCGCACCTTCCTCTGCGCATTGACGGGAACACGCTTCAGTCCACATGTCCGTTCTGACAGGGCGCCCCAGCCAAGCCCCCCGCCCCCCAGCAGTTCGAGAGCCTGTTTCGGGAGCGTCATACCCCCCCAGACTGCGGGCACCTCAACAATTTCACATGTAGGCCATCCGCGTTCCATCCCTGTTCGTGCGCCAGCGCAGCCAGACTGTCATCATCACGTCCAAAAGCGCGGCTATCATGACCTTGTCCATGACCCGCGAGAGTCTCGATCGAGGCTGGTCAACCTGCCCAGCGGCGGCGCTTGGGATCCTGATCCAGCGCCGGGCGCCCGCTGGCCAGGTCACCGATGCCCAGGGGCGTCGGACCCGCCCCAGCAGTCCTTCCCGAGTAAGAAGGTCTGTCCAGCCAGGTGCCTCCATCATTATCGTCTCTCCTCGCCCTTGCCGCCCCCCTTCGACTCGTTCGCGTCGTCGCCTTGCGCGGGCGCGGCATTATTCTCGGCGCCCCGCGCCGCGGCGGACATCTGGCCACGGCGACGCTTGCAGTCAAGAGATTCGCCGATCTTGCCCACGCACGCCTCGCACTCGCCACGGGAGAGGTTCTCTTCCATCGCAGCCTGCCGGAATTTGGGAGGGCGCTTCTCGCGCGACAAGAGGCGGGGGCCACGGCTGAATGAATAGCACAGCCCAATCTTCTCGGAGCTGACGGTGGAGGCGAAGCTCTCCGATCGGCCCCGGCCCTCGCCGCCAGCTTTGGTTCGGTCAGCGGGGCGCCCCTCACTCCGGCCGCGTTCTTTCTCTTTCCCCTTTTTCCGCCACCTTCTTCTTCGCACGCATTTTTCTTCCCGCTGCTCACGCCACCATCCTTGACCAGCATTGACCGGCGCGGCCTGCGCTGGCGCGGCAGGGCCCCCCCCCTGCCTTTCGGGCGCAGGCATCGACGCTGCGCTCGAGAGCACGGGCACTTGCCTGGAGAAACTCGTTGGACAGAATCGGCATCACTAGGCGACGGTCTTTCATGTCGAGATTACGTCCGCCCCTGCTGGCATTTGCGCACCCCCCACCCGCGCCCCGCGCCCCCCGCAGGAAGGCCACGGGCCTTCAACAGCATCCGCTGCTTCTAGCGGCAAATCTGCCCGCGACCCTTGTGCCCGCAATCGCTGACCATCGATGGCAAGCACGAGTAAGTCTTCATCCCAGCACTGCACTCGTCGCTGCACTGATCACAGATCACCAGTGCGCATTTCATGCGAGGACACTTTAGCATATGTCAATAGGAATGTGCCAGGATAACGGGGCAAAAGGAGCCATTCAATTCCTCCGTTTCATCAAGAGACCTCACCCACTCATCATACAAGTGGAATAAATCGCCACCGCCCCCTTGCCCGCACCACGGATCCTAATTTCCATTAGGTCCGCACACGCGCACGCCTGACCACGGCCCTGACGGATGATCACGCGGACGGCAATGATACGCAGAATCCCACGACATGTCATCACATTCCTGGCGGCTCGCGAGGAGATGTCTAACCTTTCTATTTCACTCGCAAGGTGACGGAGCTGAGATGAGGATTGTCTGTCTCTAACTATCTTGTTAATCTTTGCCAGGAAGTCCGCATCAATCATTCGGTCGAGCAAGACAGAGTGACCAGAGTCTTTCCCGGATCGTTTACCTCAACGTTGCTGAGATCGAACGCGCCTGCTACCCAACTGACGGCCCCCTCGCTGCGCGGTGACGCCGATGCTACAGTCCTGACCGCGTTGCGCTGCCATCGCCTGTAGCCGGCAGCGCCGGGGGTCGCTTCCAATATTATTTTTCAGTTTTGCCGGCGCCATTCCAACACAGCGCAGCGGCATGAACCACAGCCACCAATGGAATGGGGACGCCACCGTCGCCGCCGCCTCCGGGCGGGTCGCCGCCAGACGGCCCTCCGCCACGCCAGCGCCGGCGGTCGGAATCGCCGCCCCCCCCCTCGGGGCGCCAGGCGCTCTTCGTCTTCAAGATAGCAGTCCCCATCGCCCTCATCACCGTCGCCACCATCTCCACCACCATCATCTGGAGGACCTTAGCCTTGATGCTTTGGCGTCGGTGCCTTCTTCGGGTGAATGCATTCATCCTTCTCGTCTGCACGCTCGAAGATGCTCGGCAAACTCCCCCGCCCCAGTGGCGCGCATCCCGGGGAAGAGTTCCCGATGCGAGCTCGGACTGGCCCCGGGCTGGGCCTCGTGCCCTTTTGCCCTCGAACGCCATGTTCAGCCTTAGTCACTTTTCCCTGGGTCTGTCGCGCCAACGCAACAGCCGCCTCGGTTTCTCCCGCGCGCATTTCTTGTTTCTCGTTTCCCCTGCGCTCGGCGCGCACCCCGGCACGGCCCTCTTCCCGCTGCATTGCCCCTTCGAGCATATCCCTGGGCCTCTTCTTCTCGGCCCTCGCGGCCCCTTCAAACTCAAGCAGACTCTTTGACTCAGCGCTCTCCGCCCGCCCATCCAATCCCGAAGCACACCCGCGGGCGGACACCGGCCGTAGCAATCAGTCGAGAGGGCCAGCCCCTGGCACAGAGGCAGCAGCATTATGTTCCTCGAGCTTCTTTCTCGCCCCACGTTCCCCACTTTCTTATCCTCGGAGTACTTTCTCCGCTGCACCGTCTCTGGGCGTCGCCGCTTTGCCGCGGCAGCGAACGCGCATCTCGCCATCTGGGATAGAGCGATCACCCCACACGCCACGGTTGCACGCGGCGCAGTCGCGAGAAGCAGCCGCAGGGCATAAGAAGCACCGCAGCGCGCCCGCTTAAGGGCTACGCGCTGCGCTGCTCTGCGACGCGGGTCTTCCGACCGCGGGCGGAGCCGGCGGCGGGGGGGCCTGCGCGGCAATTGCATGTGGATCCACTGTTGACCCAGCCCCCGATGACGCTGCTGAGGGCACTCCAACCGGGTTCCACTGCATTCGATGATCGTTCAAATTGCATCACACAGCTTGTCCCGTTCGGCTTCCCAGCCCCTCGTCGCCCAGGCAGCCCTCCGCTCTGCCTCGCAAACGCTTGCAATGACCTTCTCTTTAGCGTGCGCCTCGACAAGTTGCATCTCTTCCCGAGCGCGTTATACTTCGGCCGCAGAAGGAGCATGGCCCTCACTGGCACAAGGCGATCCGCCTCGGACTGCTTGACAACAGCGGCCGCCTCAGCGGCTAAACGCGCGTTCCGATCCTCTGCTGCTCGCACCTCCAAGGCCAAATGCGACCTAGTCGCGCGCGGAGCTTCGCCGGCCCCCCAGACAACGCGCCTGGCTTCCTCGGCAAGGCGCTTCTCCTGAAAATGCGCATGGCGTTCAGATGCAACTTTTGCCTCCACCCCGTCGGCGAGCCCCCTCATCTCCGCCGTCGTCGACAAGGCCTGCTCGGCAGCCACCGCCTGATGGCGTTCCTCAAGAAATCGCTCGGCACTCGCCATAGGTTCAGGGTCTCGCTCCAGCTGAAGAGCAGCGGCAGCTTTCTGCTGCAACTCCGACTGTCGCAGCTGCTCGCGCATCTGAGCAACGCATCGCCCCCTGGCCCACATGATCCCAAACCTTTTCTGCCCCTCAATTTCTCGCAACTCGTTCACACGCTAACCTGCACAGTCATGCGACGCAGGGGCGCCGCAAGTCGGACGTGAGAAAATCGGGTTGCAGAGACTACAAATATCCGAGCATTCATGACAGACAGGCCTCTTGCACTGCCCCGACGAACCAGGGCACCGAACCAGGACTCAGGATTCGCGGTGCATCGCGGCCCGAAGGGAGCACCGTTTGCATTGATGCGCACGCTGAATGCACTCGACCGACCCAATAGGTTGGATAAGTCGGACGCTTCCGAACGCGGCCTCGGGGCCCTGGGCCCGCCCCTCTCGGCGCTCTTCTCGCGGGGAGCGCGGGTCCGCGGGCCTGGCGCCTCGGACATCATGATCGATGGTCGACGGCCAGTCTGGGCAGGATGCGGAAGAGACCCAGGCGCAGAGAGCCACTGGGCCCACCCACCCCACCCGTGGAGCGGACACGGGGCCGCCCTCGGGAATGCCGTCGGATCTCATCCGCTTCTCGAGCGGTGATACAACAGAAAGGCGAACCGTCTCGCGCCTTCGCTTGCTGGTTGCCTTGACCGGACTGCCCGCGGGCTGATCCTCCACGATTTCCCCCAGGCCCCGTTCCAACGAATCATCAGACGGAAGCGCAACCTCATGGCCATAGGCGAGGGCACCTGTGCGGGAGGCCGATCGTCGTCCAACGGAACAGGGGATCTGCTGCCATAGGCCTCGTCACCTCCTTCCTGCGACAGGCGAGCGTCACTGTATGCAATCGGGCTCGGCGTTTCTCGGCGTTGATATGCGGGAGAAGTTCTCTTCCTAAAGGTCCATTGGAACTCCAGGTTGACCTGCGATTGGTAACGGCGTCTGCTCGCCGCCCTCATACCAATCGAACGCCTCGTCGCCCTTGGCCTTCGGAATGTCCGGGCGACGCTCGCCGTCGTAGGAGATGTCCCACCAAATATTAAAATGAGGACGTTGGCTTAGTTATTCGACATCGTCGGTTGAATACGCTACAAGAACACTCACACGTAATCCGTGGCGTTGGACTTCCTTCCTTCACTGAATCTAGAAACATAGCTTCCTTCTCTAATGGCACCACTTTCATCGATGATAGAACTCTCGGCTGCTAACCAGTGCTTTGCCAGTTATCCGTCAGAATGTGGGCCTTCGCAGCCCGATTGAACGGCAAAGGGTGTGTTTGTTCTTCACGGTGATATCCCGCTTGTAGTAGTTGCATGTTCGGGTCTGCGCGGTGTATCGGTGACGTTTTGATTGTAATCATGGCGAGATGTGACGTTGCGCCGTTAAGCGATGGCTGTAATCAAGGTACCAGGGGAGAGGGCCGGCCGGCCAGCCGGCGCGGAGCGGGCGGGCTCTCCCTTTTCCGATGACCACAGCCAGAACAGCTGCGACAAAGTGATGCTAATGTCGTTGAGGCATGGCAGGGGTGTGACTAAATCAACGTATGGAACAACAGAAACACACTTGCTCGACGACAGAAAGACCAAGCACATTGCTTCGAGGAGGAAAGAAGGAGGGAAGGTCTCGACATTCTTCCGCACCGACCTCGCAGTAAGCACCACTAGTGCCTACGTACATATGGTGGAAAACACAACCATGAGAAGCTTGGACCAGCCCTTCACAACCCCTTCCCCAAACTCGCTCAGCAGCTTGCACAATCTCCGTTTGCACAATCTGTGCGGGTTTTCTCTGCCATGACATGTTTTGTCCTCCTCCTTCTCCTCCTCCCAGTCTCAGTCCTCCTCTTCCCCCCCCTCTTCCTCCTCCTCCTCCTGTCGGGCTTTCGCCAAGGCTGGACGGGGATCTGCTAATGAATCCAGATTGCGCCCTGGAGGGTTTTGGAAGCCAAATTCGGGCGAATTCCAAAGGGGAGATACAGGGAAGGGAGGAGAAAGGAAGAGGGATGCTGGAAGAGGAAAAAAGGCGGGAGGTGGCGGGAGGGTGGCGTGGAGGTGGAAAGGATTGGAGGACGCCAACTGCCCACCTAGAATACATCGACCATGGCCAGAAATCGTAGAACATGCACCGATTCTGGGCCGAGCTCGAGATAGGCTTTGCCATGATCGGAGCACGGAATCAAGCGGATCGTTCGGCGTCTCCCAATGGAGGATAGAAAATAGAGGAAGGAGGAGGGAGAAGGGAAGCGGTCGGAGGGAGGGTTTCGATTCCAGGGTAAGCGTGGCATAGCATGGCTCGACGGAGGATGGATGGGGAAAATGAGAAACGGCCATAGCGAGCATCCTCATCCTGCAGCGATAGCCACATCTTTAAGAAAACCGCCTCCATCCTGGTAGCTGCGGTAAGCTTGTGTTAGCTTGAAAAACTGATGCGTGCGCGCAGCGGTGAGAGCCCCAGTTTGATGAGACGCGGCGGCGCTAAGGCGATTGCCCCCTTTTGAAAACGAAGCACCCTCCACCATGTAGCTCCTGTGAGCTCTTGGAACGCATGGGAATGGCGTCAAGGAGAGAGTCCCCCTTTTGAAAAGGACCACCTCCGTCCGTTCAACTGTTGCACAGCTGAGACCTCCAATATTAGAAATGGCAAAGAAGTCTCAGACGAAACGCCTGGACCGCCATACCGACGCGTCCAGGGATGCCTGGACCGCCTTACTGAAGCATCCGGGGATGTGGCAGAGAGGAGTGATCTATGAAGAAAGAGGATGGAGGGAGGGAAGGAGGCAGGAGAAGAAGGGAGGCATAATCAGGGAGCCAGGGGGGAGAGGAGGAGGCGGTAGGAGGAGGAGGAGGGAGGAGGGAGGAGGGAGGAAGGAGGAGGGAGGACGGAGGAGGGAGGGATGGACGATGACGAGGAGGCAGTGGATGAACAGGGAGGGAGGGGGCAGGCCAGCGCGGCGGCATTGGACGCCACGGCCGCGGAGAGGACGGCGAGCAGCGGCGTCCTGGGCAGCGCCCTGGCACGGGGCGCCAGGGGCGGAAGGCCCCGGGGGAGGAGGGAGGAGGGAGGACGGGAGGAGGGAGGATGGAAGAGGAGGAGGGAAGAGGGAGGAGGGAGGAGACAGGAGGCGGGGGGAAGAGGAGGATGAGGGAGGAGGGAGGAGGGAGGAGCAGGAGGAGCAGGAGGATAAGGGAGGAGGAACCAGGACAGGACAGGACAAGACAGGACTACGTCGGGCCACGGGTCAAAGCAACGCTCGACGCCTACACACATTGAACACATATGATACGTACGACCTGCAGTGCGGAGTCAAGGAGCACAGGGAGGTCGGAGCAGGTTCGAGGTCCTAGGATCGAGGGTTGCCTCACTGCGGGCCTTGTTGAGGCCTCTCGTCGCCCTGGCTAGATCCGCCTCGAAGTTCTCCAGAACGCATCCTGGACCTGCCCGGGGGTAGACGTTCGGCCTCTGGACCCAAAGCCCCTCGCGTCGTGAAGAAAGCACGACGCGAGGATCGAGGTTGAACGGCTCGAGGGGCGCTTGTGGGCCTCCAGGACTTCCTTGTCGCCGCGGATGGACAAGTTTCGGCCCCTGTGGGCCCTTGCAGGGCCCCAGGACCGTGACAATAGAAAACGGCTCGATATGAAAAGCCAGTTCCCGAGAAGGGGTCGAGACCTCCGGAGGCCCACGCTGCGACAAAAAAAAACGTTGCATTGGGGGTAGAGGTTCTGCTCTAGAGGAGGTTCGGAGGGCGATGATGGAGAGAGGAGCGGGTGGGATGGGGAGGGGTAACGGATTTGATGGGGCACGATGGGGGGACTGGCTCAGGGGGGGGAGGGGAAACATCGAGCTTGAGTCGGCGATTTATAAGCGACAGAGGCCTTGCATCTAACGGCAATGTATCGCCGCAGGCGTAGCTAACGCATTTGCCAACGTCAATTTGATTGCCTTTTCTCTCGTCTTGGCACGGTCGACGAAGAGTTCCTGATGTCCCACTCTGTCCCGTGCCGCGTAAGCGTGAATACTCATGAAAGGGAGTACTGCATTCTGCTTCCAATAGCCGCAATTGTTCGGCGGATGCAAATGATGCCCTCCTGCTGATGATATGGACCTCTAACCCGGTCAAGGTCATCGGTTTCTGGGTCCTGTGCATTGCCCACTCCGTGTCCCGATGGAGGCTCCGCTCAGCTGAAGTGCGCGCGCGCTGACACCCAGCCTACGGGCAAGATGGCCAGCTGAGCACCAGCTAGTGCCTGAATGAATGGCGCTGGCTGCGATGGCGCGTGTTCCTCCTTGGATGGCTGCACCCCGGGTCTTGGGAACGCGAGACTGGCGGCGCGGAAGCCGTCGGTCTCCAGGTCGAGGAGTACCGTTTTGGTCGTCGACCTCCCTGCGGCGGAAAGCACAATGAGCACCTGCGGGCGGAGGGCCCCTTGGCCGTGCCGCACTGCGTGCGGCGCACGGTAGCCGAGGTGGTAGGCAAAGCTGCGGAACCTGCCGCGACGTGCCACGACGGTGCTGGCGTTGCGCTGTGATGGTTGCGCAGGATGTCCGACGCCGATGTAGGCCTGCGGAGAACGCGGGCGGCGGCCCGACGGGGCCTGGCCGGGCGATGCCAGGCGGGCTCGGACCCTCGAGAACGCGACGTGAGTCGTTGCCCTGCTGGGCGCGTGCGCCTCAGGACGAGGCTGCAGGGGTGGATCGCAACCTCTGACCGCACGGCTGCGCCCGCTGCTGCTCGATGGCGGCGGGCTGACGCGTCTGGCCGCCGTCCCGACGGAGGCTCGCCGCCACCTGGTAGCGGCACCCAAAGCCTCGAGCTGGGATGGCGGCTGAGAAAGAGGGGGAAGGAGGGAGGAGAAGGATGAGGGGAGGGAGAAGGGAGGAGCGGGAGGAGAGCCGAGGGGAAGGAGGACGGAGGATGGGGCGCAGACCGCAATGCCACCAGCAGAAGGCAGGCCCCGAGGTGGTGGCCCAGCTCAGAAGCTACAGAGAGGGATCCAGGAGGGAAGGGGATCCAGGAGTGGAATCCTTCTTGATCTCCCTCCTCCCAGATCCTTCCCCTCCCAAATGCCCCCGGGCGAAGAAGGCAGGGCGAGGACGACCGCCATCGAGAACGACCCCAAGCGAAGACGACCTGCCCCCCTGGAGAAGTGTCGGCGAAAGGACCCAAGCATGTTATGGATCAATGTGCTCCAACCCGTGGGTCCCATGAGGTCCCGACCCCTTCCCCAGAGAGGCCGTGCGTCCCAGATCCACGACTGATGGCCCAGGGGCCCGAGTGCGGCCGACTGGGGGCACAGGAGCCAGGGAGAAACGCCAGGACTGAACAGAATCCTTCCGCCCAGGGGACTGGCGAGGCGGGATCCAGCAGGAGAGGGATCTAAGCGGGTCGTCGTCGGCGTCGGTCGTCGGTCCTCGGTCATCGTCGGTCGTCGTCCATCGACGTCTGTCGTCGCTCGTCGACGTCGGTCGTCGGTCGTCGGCCGTCGGCCGTCGTCATCGTCGTCGTCCTCGTCGACGTCGTCGTCGCCGTCGTCGGGATCCCAGGCGGGCGGCAACGACAGCCCCGCCTGGCGCCGTGCAGCGCCTCCTCTCGGGCGTTACCAGAGGTGTCCCTGGCCCAAGGTGCCCTCCAGGAGTTCCAGGGAGGCCACACGGCCGCCAGAGCACCCCTCTCGAGACCGCGGGGGCCCCAGGGAGGTTCGAAAGTTATGTGAAGAGCTGGGGGCACCCTGGGCCAGGGACACTCTTGGCGACCCCCGAACCTCGGTGCCGACCCATGACCTCGTCGGTCGTGGTCGGTCGTCGATCGTCGGCCGTCGGTCAACCATACCCACCGCCAAGGGGATCAGGGCCCCCAAAGATCGATCCCCCAGCCTGGGGGACCAAAACGATGATGATACTGCTGGTCCCCGGACCTCTACTGGGGTGTCTTCAGACCAGGGTGTCGAGGCGAATCAAGCCGTGGCGACGAATAACTGGCAACGGTATCGGTACGGCAGCTTCGTGTCGTGACGACCCGGATTCAGTTTCTGACACCGCGTGGATCGTTCAACCCTTGAACGATCGGTTGTCTTTTGTCGATTAGGGGAAACTGGCGCGCTCAACCTTGAACACACGCGGCGGGGTCGCAGCCGCGTCGACACGACACGAACCTGCCTTATTGGTGTTTGTGGACAGTATCCGCAAGCAGGCGGCGCTCGTCAGCGCCTGGCGCCGTGCAGCGCCACCTCGGTGCCGACCCATGACAGCGCGAGCGTGTTCGCCAGCTCGGCGAGCATCCGCCGACGCGTGGCCGCGGGCCGCCGCCCAGGCGGGCAGAGCCAGGCGCTCTCGTCGTCGTTAGTCGCCGAACGTGTCGTCATCATCGTCGTCGTCCGTCGTCCTTGGTCGTCGTCGGTCGTCGTCGTCGTCGTCGTCGTCGTCGTCGTCGTCGTCGTCGTCGTCGTCGTCGTCGTCGTCGTCGTCGTCGTCGTCGTCGTCGTCGTCGTCGTCGTCGTCGTCGTAGTCGTCGTCGTCGTCGTCGTCGTCGTCGTCGTCGTCGTCGTCGTCGTCGTCGTCGTCGTCGTCGTCGTCGTCGTCGTCGTCGTCGTCGTCGTCGTCGTCGTCGTCGTCGTCTGTGGTCGTCGTCGTCGTGGTCGCCTCGTCGGTCGTCGTCGTCGTCGTCATCCTCCCAATCGAGAATCGCGGTTCAAAGTGTCTCGCCCTCCCTGCGCATCCAGGGGCGTCGTCCTCGATAGGGAGAGGTAATTAGGGAAAGGGAGGGGGGGAGAGGATGGAAAGAGCGTCTTCTGACGCAGCTGGGAGAAAGTGGGGGGGGTGTTCAAACCCACCCACCCACCCCTCCGAAAGTGGAGGGGGGGAGGTTCGAACCCATCCCCACCCGCCCCATGGGGATTCCGGAAAGTAGAAGGGGGGGGGTTCGAACCCCCGCCCTCCCTCCCCGGGAAGGTGACAGGACGGGAGGGGGTCAAACCCAATCCCCCCTACCCCTCAAACCGACGGAGCAACCATCGGGACAACCATCGGGAAAGCCGTTAGGACCATCAGCGGGACAACCATCGGAACGGCTATCGGGACAACCACCAGGCAAACACCGATCACTTCTCTAGTGGTCTCACTGTCCACCTATCGATCCATTTCATGAAGTCGATCGGCACTGACGTCGCCGAGCGCATTCATGAAATCGTTAGAGAAGGGGAGAAAAGAGGAGTGAGGAGATCAGGAGGGGGGAGGAGGGGAGGGGGAGGAGGGAGGAAGGGGGAGGAAGGAGGGAGGATGGAGGAGGGAGAAAGGAGGGAGGAGGAAGAAGGACGAGGAGAATAGGATAATGTTGTTGTTCGCCTCCCTGGCCCTGGTCATCGTCGTCGTCATGGTCGTCATCGTCGTTTTCGTCGTCGTCCTCGCCGTCGTCGTGGCACAATGTTTTTGTTCGGTCCACGCGGCGCTGGCACGTGACGGCTGTAACTGAATATAGTTTCTTCGCGCCTACAGGCGTTGTCACGTGGCGATTCGAGTGGCATAATATTTTTGGCCGCCGGCCCCACAACGTTGCCACGTGACGAATGGAGTGGAATAGTTGTTTTCCCGGCCCCCGTGGAGCTGCCACGTGACGAGTAGAGTGGATGGAATACTGTTTCTTCGCGCCCCCAGGCGTTGGCATGTGGCGCGTGGAACGGTTTAGTATGTATTGACCCCCGCGGCGTTCTCACGGGACGAATCGCGGAATAGTATTTTGTCGGTCCCCTGGCAACCCGTGCCACGTGGCGAATAGAATGGAACAGATTTGTTTCTAGCCCCCGCGGCGCTGCCACGTAACGAATAGATTGGCGCTGCCACGCGGCAGCCGCCCAGTTAACCAGCTAACCAACCTACCTACATACCGACCGACAAGTCACCAGCCAACCAACTGGTCAACCAACGATCCTGTTGCGTTGGACGCGTTGCACTGCGTTGCATTCGCCTGCAGTATACTGCATGGTGGTAAACTGCGGGCAAGGGGTAAGACAGGGGGGAGGAGAATGAACGAAGGTACAGAGGAGGGGAAGAAGGAGGAGTGAGGAGGGAGAAGGGAGGAGGGGGTGGGGAGGAGTGAGGATGGGGGAGAAAGGAAAGATGAAGGAGGATACAAGGGGGAGGAAAGGAGGAAGGAGAAAAACGAGGGGGAGGATAGGATTTAATTGTTGTTCGCCTCCTGTCCCTTTTTTTCACCTCATTTGTTCACCGCGATTCAATCAAATATGCTGCACGACACGCCGAACGCTATCCAGCACGACCCTGACCTGGAATGCGTTACGACGCGGGATACAGTGTACGCGGACGACACGCTTATATTTTCGCACCGCAGCCTCAACCTCCAGAACATGCTGGACGCGATCGTGACCGCAGGCGCAAAATGTCCTGGAGTTGAGCTGGGAAAACACACTGCGAATGCAGATACACGTTTCTTTGATGCGCGGGTCGAAAGCGCACCTCTTCCGGTCGAAGCTAAGCGGGCCGAGCACAGCTTGAATTGACGAGAGGGGGGCAGAAAGAGGGGCCTCACATCAAGGCCAGGAGGGGGCAAAGCCCCGGAATCAGGCGGTGCCGAGGACGATGCGTTTGCAAAAGAACGCCTTGGACAGAAACCCGGCGGCGAAGTACCGGAAGAAGCGAAATGCTGCGGTGTCGGTGCCGTCAACGGCGCGTCGTACACCAGCTTCAAGTGGCAGCACACGAGGACTCGCCTTATATGCAAGAGGCGACGCCCAGGGAAGGTAGGGAGTATCATGGAGCCGAAGTGCAACGTTGTGCCACCGAACAGGATGCGGGAGCAGGGCCGTGGTGCCCAAGGTGCCGCAGACCCACGGTGCGGGAGCCATCGTCTGAGACGCGGCAGCCAGGCCATGCCAGGCAGATGCCGCCAATGACCGACAGGGTGCCCGTCTTCTGCAGGGTGGAAGCCTGCCCTGCAGTGGCGAGCGCGTGGGAACGGGCCGAAGCCACGCTCTGCGCTGCTGTTGTCCGCGGTGCCCAGGGCCGGGCCAGAGCCGCGCTGCGCCCAGGACCGCGGGGCCGCCGAGGCGGCAAGGCGCGCGCGAGCGCCGGGCACCGGGCCGAAGCCACGCTGCGCTGGGCGCGGCCGCCACGCGGGAGGGGGGGCAGCGAACGGGGAGGGAGAAAGCGGACAGGGAGGAGAAGGGCCGACCAGGCGGGCCAGCCAGCGCCAGGGCAGCCCCGCGCCGGCAGCCGGGCGCCAGCGCCAGTTGCCGGAGGCAGGCGGACCCCGCGGAATCAAGGGGGACGAACCGTCCCATTTTCAAGTAAATGGGAGGGAAGGAGGGGGAGGGCAAGTTGCCGAAGGCGCCGAACAGGTCGCACTCGAAGAAGAGCGCCGTGATGCGTGCCAGGGACAGGAGGGGCGGTTCGGACGTGGTGTCCGAGGTCAAGAGAACGGTTAGAAGCATTGAGGTGCGTCAGCGCTTGGGCGCTGCATTCCGCGCCAGCGTCCGCGGACCCGGAACTGCGCGGCGGGCCGCCCCCCGCGCCCATTGTGTTTGGCCGCGTCCTGGTTCCGCCGGATTCCAAACACGGGGCGTTTTCGCGGCCCCAGTTGATGTCGCAGTTGGCGCGGGATCAGGAGGGACTAACCGCCCCATTACCAGGCGCGTGGGAGGAGGGGGGAACGGGGAGACAGGGCCAGGCGCTGTAGAAAGCGACAAACAGGTCGCACCCGTAGAACAGCGCCAAAAGGCCTGCCGGGGACAGGAGGGAAGGCCGGTGCGGCACCCTGGGCGGCGGCGCCAGGGGGAGCGTTCAGGGCAAGTCAACGCCTGGGGCCTGGGGCGCTTCCCCGTCCAGTTGTCGGCGTACCCAGAGCTGCGTGCTGGGCCGCCCCCGCGCCCCTCGCCTTTGGCCACCTCCCGTCTCCGCTGGAACTCCCGGCACGAGGTGTTTTCGCGGCCCCAATCGACATAGACGCCCACGTTCCGGGACCAGGTGCCCACGTCGTAGTGGCCGCATGCCATTTCATCCAGGAAGCGGTCGATCACGTCGGGCTTCCAGCAGGACGGGTCGAACTTGACTTGGCCCCTGGTATTGCCTTTTCCCTGGCCCACGCGCCTGCACCAAGAGTGCCAGGCTGCAATGAAGTAATAGCCTCCCTCGGCCTTCAGCCTTTTCAAGTGGGCGGCCGCCGTCTCGCCCGGGCGTCTCGGCCAGTTGGCGCGGCGGTCTTACCAGGGGCGGTTGTGGCCAGGGCGGCGGCGCTCATCGTTGTTTTGTTCAGGGTTGCGGCGATCGTCGCATCGCTGCCAGGAGCCCCACCCCCCGCTCCTGTCGCGATCGCGGTCTCGGTCGCGGTCGCGCCCTCTGGCTCGGCCCCGGTCGCTGCTGTCTCTGGACGGGCGCCGAACCGCGCTCTCGCATCGGCCCCAGAGACCCGGCTCACTCCCCCTGCCGCGCGCGCGACCGTACCCGAGCGGAGGATGGGGGTCGGGCGCGGTGCGCCAGGCTCCTGTGGCCGCAGCCCGGAGCGGTGCGCGCGGGGCGCGGGCGTCGGCGCCGGCCACCGCGGGCTTGCCCTGGCCCGTGGATTCGTCGGCCTGGCCGGCCTGGCGCGGCGCGCCGGTTCCGCGTTCAGGGCTCTTGGGCCGCACCTCCGGGGGGCTCGTCCCGATGTGGACCTGCCGATGTGCTCCAGGGTCTGGGGAAGGTGAGACCGCGTGGACTGTGCCCGCGGCCTCCGCCAGCCTCTAAGCCTGTTCCTCCCCCTGGTCTTGGGAGGTGTAGTCGGGGATATCACGGCGGCGGCTCGTGCGCGGGGCCCCGCGCGACCGCCCGTGGAGAGCGGGACTGGGACCTGGACTTGGGCTGAGCCCCTTCCGCGGACGCCGCCGCGACGACTCCGGGGTCGGCGCCGAGCCAGGAGCTGGCAGGGGCCGCTGGCGCCTGCGGTGCTTGCGCCTTGTCGGGGACCCCATCCAGGAAGGCGGCCTCGCAGCTCGCCGCGCTGCCGCGTAGGACTCGGCGCGTAGCGTCTTGGCCCCGGCACCCCAGATTTCAAGCCACTCGCTGCCTATCCTATTTGAACGACCAGGAATCGTTGCCCGACCTCCGCGCGGATCTGGACGTCGAGGGTCGGTCCGAATACTGCTCCGCCCAGGGGCTGCAAACCACCTGGCTCGGGGGAGGGTGTCGTTCCGGATGACCGCGTAGTCACGTAGTCGCCGCTCTCGATGTCTGGGCTGTCAGCCATGATCGGGCGGGCGGGGGGCTGGAGGGGTTTGTCCGGGACTCGCCCTTGCCGCCTGCCGGGGTCGCCATGCGAGCTTTCCAAGCGGGAACCAGGGATTGCGACGGCGGCTGGTGGAGCCCCCGCGGACTTGGTCGCCGCGGGGCGCGCCCTGGGTGGGATCGAGGCCGGCTCGCTGTCACTCGGCGCGGGCGGTGGTGTTTCCGCCGCTGTCCGTGGGGCGGCTGCGGGGTTCTCGCGCCGTTCGGTGGGCGTCAGGCGCCGGACCTTGCTGGGCCTTGGGCTGCAGGTGAGGTCAAGAACACGGGCGTCGCGCCCGTCTGTCAGGAAGGCGTCGTCCTGCTGGGGCCCGCTGCCGGTCGCAGGCAGCGGGGCTCACTGCGCTGCCGCGCTGGTAGCTGCGTCTGCAAGTTTGGCCTCGCCGCCGCCTGCGCCTCCGACGCCCTGGCCTCTCATCTGTGCCACGACCCGTACGTGCGTCTCCCTGGCCGCCACCCTTCGCGCAGGCGCGTCGCTGTCGCTCGCCCTCCGGCTGGGGCGGCGGCGCGCCGCGGAGGCGCTCCTGGTTGGCGCGCGCCTCCTGATCCCAGGCGGCACCCCGCCGTTGTACGTCCTGCTGGCAGGGGCGCAATGCGACCCCCGTAAAGGGGCGGCAGGGATTCTGGGCAGCGCTGCGAGGGGCCCGGCTCCGTGGCCAGGGCACACCGCAGGGCCGCACTCGTCGAGCACGCGTCGCACCGCGGACGGGGCCATCTCCCACTGGTGGATCGGGCAGCCCTCGCAGCACCAGCCTGCGTGCCAGCGCTTGGACAGGAACAACTCCTTCATGAGCTGGACCGGTGGATGCCCATGGACCAGGGTCAAGCCGGCGCGGAGGCCTTCAGGGTCCAGGGGTGGGCTGTCCGGGCTGCCGCCCGCGCTCTCCTGCGCTGGGCGGGCAGCCGACGCGCCGCCAAATGCCGACGTTGCTCGCGTGGAACTGGGAGATTAGGCGGTCGTCGTTCACGCTGCTGGCTGGTAGCGTGGCACCCACGTTGAGCGGGCTCATTTCGCCGTCCAATGGGAACAGGAGCTGCTCCAAGGGCGCGCAGGCCGTGGGCGTCGGCGCTGGGCAACGCCCAGGCAGGGCGCGCGCGGCGCGCACCGGCATGTCATCGAGGCGATCGTCGATCCAATCCTTGAATCCCACGCCCTCCGGGATGGGTCGGCGTTCTTGCACGGCCTTCGTGGCCCAGCAGCAAATGCACAGCCAGGTGCAGCCCACCCCTTGGTAGTACCCGGTCTGCCCGTTGACCGCGATGACCTGGCGGACCCGCTTGCTGACGCACGCCCCTTTCTCGCGCTTGAACGGGCCACGGAGGCACCCCTGGCAGTAGAAGTCGGCCTTGCTCTGCTCCTTCACCCACCGAGCGCCACGCTCGCCCATCCAGGGAGGCCGTAGCGTCACGCCAGGGCGGGGCCCGAGTGGGACAGGCGCGTCTAGGCGCAGGCGCGCGAAGGAATACCCCTCGCCTGTCCAGGCGACCTTGCCCGCCAGCCTCGCAGGGTCCGCGGCGGGGCCTATGCGGGGCCGAGCACGTCGACGTAGAGTTCGCATACCGCGCGCTCGTGGTCCGCCAGGGCCGACAGGTCGGCGGCAGGGACTGTTTCTTCGATGACGGCGAGGGTGGCCTGGAGCGGGAACTCTGCGGTCTCGAGTTCCTTCCAGGCGCGGGGGGGACCCGCCTGGATGGCGAGAGGGCGGTGGTGGGCGACCAGGACCAAGCGGGACACCGCAGAGATCAGGAGCTCCAGCGCCCAATGCAACTCCTTGAAGTGCTTGGCCTGAAGCCCGAAAATGTTCCCAGATGGTCCCGCGCAACCCTGTCGCGCGGCGGGCATGGCTCGCAAGCCCAGGATAGCCTCGATCACGTCGCCGATGCCCTCGGCGCCCCCGCATGGGTAGAGGCAGGTACGCCGTTCGCGTTGCAAGAGTAAGGACAGAGCGAGCAGGATTCTGGCCTGTATGGCCCCCCAAGGTCGTGCCGGCGTTGTCCACGAGGCGGCACAGGACTGTGGTCCGGCGCCCGCCTGAGCCCATGTCGCAGAAGGCCTGAAACACCTCTGGCGTGGGTGGTTCCTTGTGCTTTTGGCATTTGCAGGTTGTCGGTTGCCAACATTGGGGGCGGCGCCTGGAGGCGGTGCTTGGGACCCGATGGCCCACATGATGGTCGCGAAGACTGCCGTGTAGACCAAGTTACCAGCGTCCAATCCCACCAGCATTGAGCAGCAGAAGAGGTACCCGTTCATGCTCCATCCTTTCCTGTCCTGCAGGCTGGGGTCCGCGGGCTGGTCCGCCACGCCGAATTGGCGCGGGCGCAGTCCGAGGCACCAAAGGATGCAGGGTCCGAAGGCAGCGCAGCACAGGAGTCGCACGACCGTCGCGTTGACGTCATCCTCCAGGTCCGACCAGCTGTGGTCCGTAGGGAGGGGTAGGTCGGCGCGGGCCGAGAAGCCCGCCTGTTGGGCTTGCCGGGCCTTGAACACCTCCCTCTCCTTCTGCTTGCGGTCAGCGTCCGCCTGCAGCCAGGCCTTTTCCTCTGGGTTGGCGGCGTCAGGGATGCGATCCTGGAAGACGCGTGGGTCCGCGAGGGTCTGGCGCAGAGATCCGTCCGAGTTGTGGTGGAACTCGAAAGTAAGGCCCGCCTTCTGGGCCCAGGTGCTTAAGTGGTGGAGGGCCGCGTCGGTGGCTGTGCGAAACATCCTCGCGTCTGCGGTCATGATGAGGTTGCACTGTGGGCGTGTCAGGCCCATGTTGATGCGGCGCCTGTCGTCCACGTGGCCCCAGTGGTGCATTGAGTTGGCCCGGGTAATCAGCAGTATGGCAACGGATGCCTCTTGACCTTGGGCGGAGTTGATGGTGGCAACGCGCGGGGTCTCGTTTTCCAGGAGGTGTGGGAACAGGTCCATGAGCCCATCGAAGCACTCGTTCAGGCCCTTGGCTGACGTGGCGCGGTTGATCCAGGTAACTCTTGTGAAGGACCTCCTGTCGGCAGGTAAAGAACGAGAGCTCCCCCGACTCTGAGAGCGCTGCGAACCGGCCGCGCCCACGCCCGCCTCAGGTCCGTCGGCCTGGGCCGCCCGTGAAGAATGCCTGATGTCTTGAGAGGAGCAGGGGCTACCGGCCAACACAGGGGTAAGCTGCAGCTTGCATGGCGACAGCACCAGGATAGTGCTGCGGGTGCGTATAGCCAAAGGAACGAAGGCCTTGACCAGAGCTACCACGGTGCGTGCTTCGTGAATGTTGGCGTAGCCGTTCTGGTGCTCGGACTGGACCTCTTGTGAGAGGACGTGCGCTAAGAAGAACCGGGGCTGGTCGAAGACGGCGCTGCCGTCTCCCGTGTTCGGGACAGGTGGGCAGGCCGCCTTGCTCCTGAACCCGCCTGCGGTGTCGATCAGGGAGTTGGTGGGGCCGCATCCACTCTCCTCGCTCTTCGCTGCGTCGTGTTCCTCTTTGGACAGCGGCACTGCGCGTGGCCAATGAAGGCCCTCGGCGCAGGGGCGTTACCGCATGGGGTCCAGGATGGCCGAGACCAGCCTGCCCCCGTAGAACGTGATCGAGGGCCAAGCAAGCAGGGAAGGGTGGATGCGGTAGCACTCTTCCAGGGTGAAAATGCAGATAAACACACGTTCAAGTACATATCAGCCACATGGGGGTGATGTCAAAAGAGAACGAGACGCAGTATACTTGGGTGGACATATTACGTGTGACGCAAAAGCAGCTGCATAATGATCGCGCAGACTGGGAGAGGCCACTGGGGCATTCAACTCGCTATCCAAGATTTGGTCGCACTCTTCAATCGGATGGAAGCGCAAAAACTCCATATACGACGCTAGCTTTCTCAGCAAGCTCTGATACTCGTTGGATTATACCTGGCTATCAAAAGCCGACCGGCAGCGACTGGACGCTTTCCATGCCAAATGCGTCAGGCGTCTCTTGGGCATTTCGTGCTCGTATTTCTTGATAATGAGTAACGCAGAAGTTGTTCAACGAGCTGGCGCAGTGCTGCTTTCGGACACGCTGTTATCAAGACAAGTTAAGCTGTACAAGAAGATAGCGGCATCCTCTGACACCTCCTTCGTGCAGCGAGTACTCTGCAACAACGACGGGGCACCGAAGACGTTCACCCCCAAGCGGAAACGAAGCCAGCCGCGACAGCAATGGGGCAAATAAGTGCATGCATTGACACAGAGCATGTAGCTATCCCTCCGCGCCCTCCCCCCCTGCCTCCTCCAAGCGTGCTGAAGCGACAATTTTCTGCGGCGCATCCTACGCGTGTTTCTTTCTTAGGAAGAGCACCCAACCGCGCTCTCTTCTGCCTACGCGACCTGCTGGATGCTTGGTTTCCTGCTGCTGCTGCTGCCTCCCTGACTCACGTCATCGAGGTCGTCATCATTGTCATCGTCGTCATTTTCGTCGCCATCCTCGTCGCCGTCCCCGTGGCATGATGTTTGTTTCGGCTTCCGCGGAACTGCCACGTGACGACTAGAATGGAACACGATTTCTTCGCGCCTACAGTCGTTGCCACGTGGCGAGTGGAGTGGTATAGCCTTTTTGTCGGCCCCCGCGGCGTTGCCACGTGACGAATGGAATGGAATAGTTTGTTGTTTCGTCCCCCGCGGCGGTGCCACGTGACAAGTAGAGTGGATGGAGTACTGTTTCTTCGCGCTTTTAGGTTGTCACGTGGCAACTGGAGTGGGTATTTGTTCGGCCCCTGGCGGAATTGCCACGTGACGAATGTTGTGGAACAATACACTTGTTCGACCTCCAGGGGGTGCCCGGCGGCGAACTGAATGGAATAGATTTCCCCGTATCCAAAGTAGGGATCTTGTTTTTTCTTGACACCCCACGCAAGAACAGGATGGAAGGAAGGAAGGAGCACCCCCTCTCTTTTCACTCACACACTCACACAACCACATCATCTTCGCAGCATCGACACAACATCACTTACACACTCACTCACACTCCCTCGACCACTCTCATACATTTGATCCGGACACCCCGCGCAGTCCTGTCACCTCACCCCCTCTCCTCTGCTGCCTTCGCACGTTCACTCGCTCAATCACTCACGCACCACCATCATCATAATAAATTCAGCTTCTTCTCCCTTCGCACACCGACTCACTGACTTCATCATCATCTCACTCATCAGCATCACTCATATTATCATGATCATTACTCGCCTGTGTGTCGTGTCGGGCAGAAACCTCGTCCGAGAGTGAATTGCGAGGAAGTCTTAAGCGGGAGCCCCTTCCCCATGGGGCCCGCAGCTGACGTATTGAATCCGAGCGGGTCATCGGCCTCCTGCAACTGTCGTCACTTTGGGGCTCCTGAGGCCTGAATCAGGCGGAAAAATCACGCGGGAGCCTCGTTTGTAAATGAATTGCGAAGAAGTTTCAAGCGGGAGACACCTCCCGATGGGGCCAGCAGCTCATAGTCTTAATCCGAAGTGGCCATCGGCCTCCTGTAAATGTCGTCACTTTGGGGTTCCTGAGGCTTGAATATGGAAGAAGTATCATACGGGCGCCTCGTTCGCGAGTGAATTGTCATGCTCTGAATCCGAGCGGGCCATCGGTTTCCTATAATTGCTATCACTTTTGGGCTCCTGAGGCCTGAATGTAGAGGAAATATCAAGCGGGAGCCTCGTCTGTGAGTGAACTGCGCGGAAGTCTCAGGCGGGAGCCCCTTCCGCATGGAGCCCGCAGCTCATATTCTTAATCCGAAGCGGCCATCGGCCTCCTGTAACTGTCGTCATTTGTGGGCTTCTGGGGCTTGAATACGGCGGAAACACGAGCCTTGTCCGTGAGTGAATTGCGAGGACGTCTCAAGCGGGAGCCCCCATCCACATGCGGGCCCGCAGCTCATATTTTTAATCCGAGCGGGTCATCGGCCTCCTGTAACTGTCATCATTTTGGGGTCCCTGCGGCCTGAATATGGAGGAACTATCGGGCGGAAGCCTCGTCTGTGAGTGAATCGCGAGGAAGTCTCAGGCGGGAGCCCCTTCCTATGGGGACCGCAGCTCATGTTTTTTAATTCCAAGCGGGTCATCGGCCTCCTGAAGCTGTCGTCACTCTTGGGTTCCTGAGGCCTGAATACGGAGGAAAACGCGGGAGCCTCGTCTTTGACTGGATTGCGAGGAAGTCTCAAGCGGGAGCCCCCTCCCTATTGGACCCGCATTTCACGTTCGAATCCGAGGCGGGCCATCTGCCTACTGTAACTGCCATCTGCCTCCTGTACCTGCCTCCTGTGAATATGGAAGAATCTCGTACGTGAGTGAATTGCGAAGGAATCTCAGGCGCGAGCCACCTCCCTGTAGGGCCCGCACCTCACGTGTTTTCTCTGGGTCGTCCTCCGGCGCGCGTCTCCTCTGAGTCACACTCCGGCGCGTAGCCGCTGGGACGCACGTCGCGCGTTTCCTCTAGGTCGTGTTCCGCACGAGGAAGAAGAGGAGGAGGAGGAGGAGAGGGAGGAGGATGCAGGACGAGGAGGAGGAGAAAGAGGAGGACGAGACAGAAGGGGAACAGGACGATGAGGAGAAGGAGGAGGAGGAGGAAGGCCCTAGGACGCCCCAGGAGGTCCCGGGAGGCCCAGAAGGCTCCAGGAGGCCCCAAGAGGCCCCAGGAGGCCCCAGGAGGAGGCAGGAGACCAAAGGAGGAGGCATGAGGAGGAGGCAGGAGGAGGTGGAGGAGGGGGAGGAAGACGGAGACGAGGAGGAGGAGCCAGAGGAGGGAGAGGGACAGGGAGAGGAGGGAGAGGGGAGGTGGAGGAGGAGGAGGAGGAGGAGGTTTGATTTGACACGTCGCATCGCAAGGGCTAAGACCAGCAAGACAAAGAGGAAATCGCTAACAGCCCAATCCCAAGAGGGAGGGCGCCAGCAACTAACTCCCCACCTCACCAGTCGAAGCCGAACCACTGCCGTCCACAGCACGGGTGAAGTCAGCAAGAGGCACTAGCTCGTCAAGCGGCACATCCCTACTATTGGGATGGATGCCTCTTCTAAGCCGAGATCGGTTGCTACGCGCGTGGTTGGAGGAGGGCCCGCCCTTGCAGGCTCCCGCCAACCCACCAAGCCTGACCCCCTCAGAAACACTGCCACAGTCCATGCAGCAGAAGAGGGTGACCCCATTACGGGTACCCGTCAGGTGAATTTTATGCCCCTGAGGCTCTTGCACAAGGGCGCACAGCACAGGGTTGAAGCCAAGACAGTCCGCAGCAGGCTGCGGAGGGTCCGAACGCACACGAGTAAGACAACGCGCGCACGCCCACAGTTTGCGAATCCACCTGAATTCGGGGCCACGATCCCTCCTCTGGAGCGCCTGCGCCCCACCAACAGCGGGGGCAGCGGACGGGCCCACAGTGGCCCCAGCGGGGGCAGGGGCAGGAGGAGGGGGGGCACCCCGATGGGGAGTGGAGGGACTTGGCTCTCCCCGGCCAGCCACGCCCAGCACCTCTGAGGCGGCGCTGACGGTGGCGGCACGAGCGGCGCTGCCACCAGCAGTGGCGGCACTGGCTGCACCAGCGCGGGAGGCGCCTGCCCTTCCCAGACGGCTGCTGGTCCTGGCAGGCGCAAGACTTGACCAGAGCAACAGGGCTTTGGCCGCATAAATCAGAAAACTCCCGAGGCTGGACGCTTCAAAACTTAACTCAAAAAGCTCGTTCTCCGACGGACGGGAATGGGTCATCGCAGCCGCCTTTGCAGCCACATCAGCCCAGTGATTTCCTTTGGCCCTAAACCAGTCCACAGAGAAAGGTTCGAAACAATCACACTCTGATGGCCTTTTACTTTTGCGATGGCAAGAGCGTCTTTTCTGGGCAGGTGGCTCAGAGCAAGGGAAACGGGCCCAGCATAATACGACCTTATGTCAGCAACCGCTTCCAAGGGCCTTTCGCTCACTGCCACGAGCCCTTTGTAGTCCGCGCAGAACTCTGACGCCGAGCTAGCATACTTGCAACTTGCCAGAAACCCAACATGCTCCGAAGCAGGACTCGCCCGTGGCAGCTTGGCCCCTACTTTGCCCGATATGATAGCAAAGGTTCCCCATCCTCCCGGAGACAAACACATGACCAACCAGCACAGTGATGGACTTTGTGACCTTCCTTGAAACAGGACCCGTCATGAAAGCACATCTTGTCTCTGAACGCCTCCAAGGGGGTCAGGTCGGGGTCCACACAGGAGAAGGTATAACTCTCATGCCCGAAGCCATCGAGCGGTCTCAGAATGCTCTCAGGAACCAACCGGAAACCAAGCATGAGAGGGTTCTTCTTATCTTCTCGGGAGATGAAATCAACCACATCTTCCTTCAGGTACTCATCCCTAACGCTGAGAGTAGCAGAGCAGGCAAACAGGCGATGGTGAAGATCATCCCTAGGAAACCCACACAAAGGACACCATAGATCTTCCACAGCATAACCACATCTAGCAAGGCGCCACTTGGACCACAAGCACTGTGTAACAAAACGCCTTCAACATGCACTTCTCTGCATACGACAGGATACTGCCACGGGATAGCAATTGGCAACAGACAGTCGTGTCCAAGGGCTCTCCAGGGTGTCCGAACTTGCTGGCGGCCTTCGCAGCCAGCATGTGCATCCACGCAGCTCTGAGATCACACAGAACTTTGGCGGGAGACGTGCTAGTTAGGACAATTTCCTGACCCTCGTGGTCCTCCAAGACAAAGGGGGAGACAAATTTCCAAGATATTCTGATCAGGGAAACGACAGCAGCCCCGAGAGGTCCCTTAACCTGGTTTCAAGCTCTCGGCGGCCTCGCCAAGATGTTCGAGGCAAGTTCCCTCAGCCGCGGCAGCGAGGGTTCGAATCCAGGGCAGGTCGCCGCTTTCCAAACCAAGTTCGCCCAGGCAATGACAGGGCCCAGGGCAAGCCTGCAGGTGGGGTCCTGGAGAATAAGAAGCGACAACGCGCGGGGCCTGGATGGGCACGCGCTTCCGACTGCATGCAGGAAGAAGGACTGCGCTGCTGCAACTCCCCTTACGTCCAACCCCACCACCTCGGCCCCATAATACCCGAAGGATTGGACACCTGCGAGGTACACCCTCTGCATGTTGTCACCTCCCTTCCTTATGGCTGCTAGTCTTCGCTTGCGACGGTTCAACTTCTTGGTTCTTTCCTTCAAGAAACGGGTAGCACCTCTCCGACATCTGAGCTGGCCTCCCGCGGTGTCCACGCCAAGATTGGCTGCAGAGTTTTCTCTGGACTTCATGTGCTTCCCCATGGACCTGGCCAGGTCATGCCTGATACTGTTCGAAGAGGCAGCGACAGCAGACTTATCATAAGCAACTGCACACTGCAAGTCATCCTGGATCAACTGGACAACCTGGGCCGAGCTCTCGACAGTTCTGGTGACAAGGGGTCCGAATCTTGAATCAGAATCACCCAGCAGTCGATGAAGAGGAACAAATCAGACGTTCCCAGGACCTGCTGGAGCTTTGAGACTGGCCCATAGGAATAAACCTGCACCAGGAAAGTAGCAAACGGGCACCCAGCCAGAATACCTTGCATAGGGAGGGAAGATTCCAACGCGTAACCTTCCATCTGGAAAAACCTTTTCGCACGGTACATGTTGCAGATCACGGCAAGGACCTGCATGTCAAACCCCGTGTCTTCGGCCCTGGTCCAGAGAAGGCTTAAAACGATATGGTCGTAGAAAATACTCATATCATACAGCACAGCCGACATGTGAATCTTCTTCTCAGACATGCTAGCCGCTTCAGCCCTGAAGTTTTACACGAACACGAGCTCGAGAATGGAAACACCCTTCTGGTGACACAAGCAACGAAGCCGGTGAGATCGTTCCCAAGAGCGAGCAACACTCTGACGAAGCCTGCCATACACACGATACAGGGACCCGCACAGGCCGATACCACGAAACTTGACCGCGCCTGGCTTGTGCTTGGGTATGAGACATGTAGCAACCGCCTGCAAGACAGAGGGAAACTGCCCGCGCTGCTCGATACATCTAAGAAGCCAGGCGATGATTCCCAGCTGCTGGTCTGAGCACATCAGATAGTGACAGGGGTGGAAGCCGTCAAACGCCTGGGACATCTTAGAACTAAAGGCAGCACACACTTTCCTCAGCTCGTCTGGGGTGGCAGGGGTGGCAAGGGGGACAGGCTTCCCATCTGCATGATTCACTTGCCAAGGAGCACGGGGGGAGGCATCCCCCTTCCAGAGCCGCTTCAGCCTATCCGCCTCCGCCCTGAGGATGCTGGTAGGCTGCCCAGACCACTGGCCCGCGCGCTGTACCCCCCCCCCCCCCCCCCCCCGAGGCTTCCAAACATCCTCCCACTTGGTCCACATGTGCAGCCAGGAGACAGAGCTGCCTCGACTGCGAACCCATTCCTTCCAGGACTTGGTGGAGCCGAGGGTGCCCCTGGAGCTTTCAGCCTTCAAGGCAATCTTAAGATTCTTTCGGAAATCTCCAAGTATGCCCTCAGCAACGTAAATGTTCAAAGACTGCTGATCAAGGTCCTGTCGAATTCCTCCTGCCAACAACTTGGACCTGCACCCAGCAGGAGAGCCTTCCAAGTTCTCGAGATGCATTCTAAGACCTGCCTAATCCCACCAGCCCTCTGGGCGTCGGTGGTTTAGAGCGTTTCCTCTCCCACCCCTCCTTCTACCCCGTCGGGGATGGGTTTACCCCTTCCCCCTACCCCCTCCCCACTGACCTGGACAGGGGGGGGGGGGGGGCGGGGGTGCGGTCAGAGCGCCCAAAACGCCCCCCGCCGAGGAAGCCAAAATCATTGATTTTACTAAGGTTTTGGCCCCATCTTGGCCCCCAGAGGGGGCAGCACTCATTGAAGCCCCCCTCTTATTTGATCGATTTCCTCCAAGATGACCCCAAGAAGCGCCCAGGAGGCACCAATCGGCCCCAAGATGGCCTCAAGATGGCCCCAAGAGGTCCCCAGGAGGCCCCCAAGGAGATCCCAAACGGCCCAAAGAGCCCCCCCCCCCCCCCCCCCCCCCCCCCCCCCGAGGCACCCAAGACGCCGAAAAGCCCCTCAGGACGACCCTCTACTCGCCTGGGCGTCGTTTCTGGACGGGCTGGTGGGGATACGCGAAGCGTCTAGAATTTCCCGAGTGACACCAACATTCTGGGCCCATTTAACCATCCACCTCAGGGGTACTACGTGGGACTCCCAAGCCAACTTCACATTTTTGCAGCGCTGAACAAGAGGAACGTGAACGATCCTAGCACTGCGGGCCCTCTGCGAAACAGTCTGAAGGGGGGTGTCCGTCATCCTACTGATGGCCATCTCCAACTCCATGGCTACACTTGCGTACACAACATCAAGAGCAGCCTGCCGAGCTTCAAAACAGGACATGCTGGGTGTGCCACTTCCCACAGAGACCCCACACAACTCTTCCAATCTGGATACTTGACTCTCCAACTTGACCCAGGGCAGATTCTCCAGGGACGGGCCGAAGGGCTTGACATGCGGGATCTTGGGGCAATTACGCAAGACAGGGATGGCATGGTTGACGTCAGACCAGATGCGCAACGTCACAGGGCAGCGAGGGGAGACAGGGCACGAAGAGAGCACAGAGGTCGACGTGGCAATGCAAGCAAGCACATGAGAAAGCACAAAGAAATCAATAGTGGTCTGAGACTTCTTCTTGATACATGTGTGCTTCGGCGGAACGACCGCCTCCATACCAGCTCGAATCAGGAACTCCGAAGTCTCAAGCCTCCTAGCCTTAAGGTTCCAACCTCCTGCAATCATGACAGGGAGCTGAACCTTCTCCTGAAGAGTTGCGATGTCTTCCAAGAGTTCAAGGCTAGTAGCATACAGCCCCACACTCGTCTGCATGCACAAAGAGACGAGACAATTGGGCCCAGGGACGTCAATCTTCAGGGCACAGATGCGGCGCTGCATAGAACAGCTAACAGGTACAGGACTAGCTCCAAGATCCTGCCCAGCCCTTAATAGGATAGCCACACCTCCAGAGGCCACTCCAGATTCTAACACTGCAGCCATAGAGAAATACCCAAGACAGCCACGAGCGGAACACCATTCCTTGGCAGACTGCACGGCATCCTCGCCCTTTAACAAGGTTTCCTGCAGGAGAAGAATCGAAGGCTCAGGGAATTGAAAACAACCAGACTCATGGTCATAGTTCGCCTTAACGGTAGCAAACGAATTCGCGTTCAGGGTTGTCACTTGCAGGGCACACCCTTGGCCCGTAGTTTGTCACAACCCAACGTCCTCTGGACCTGCCGCCCCCCCCTCTGGATGCTGCTGCAGCCGGCTGGGCGGGGCGGCGGCAGTGGCTGGGGCCCCCCCCTTCCCCACCTTTCCTCTGCCCTGGGGTCCTGCTGAGGACGATGACGCAGTTCCTGGAGGCTCCGGCCTGGGATTTTGCCTCCCTGAGCTTTGCTGGGCGCCCTTCCCTTTCTTTGCAGCTTTCCCAGACGTATTCTTCACGAGGGTCCACACCTGGTCATGAATATCTGGGCACTCTTGACGAAGGGCTTCCATTTGCTCCTGGAGGCTGCTGAGGTCCTCACCAAGGCGCTTCTCACCTCGAGGTTCCATATCTTCATCAGATACCTCATACGGCTCCTCCTCCTCATCAACTGCTGGTAGCTGCTTCTCCTCCAAGGAATTTTGCATGTTCTTCTGTGTGGTATTATTCTCCAGGCCTTTCAAGACCTTCTGAATGGCCCCCATCCAACATCTTACTGGCTTGAGCGTCAAGATCCAACTGGTCCTTCATATTTGTCAACATGCCCTCCAAAGCCGAGAAGCCATCCTCCAGCTGCTTTCTTCCCTCAGGAGAGAGACAGGCAAATTCTTTTGTCAGAGCTCCCTTCAGACCCTGGACCCAGTGGACCACACTTTCAGGTTCAGACTCAGGAGGCTCGCACGAGGCTGACTCAGGACGCAGGCAAGCAAGCTAGGCGTTGAGACACTCCAACTGGGCTTTCGACTCACGAATCTGCGCCGTCGCTTCCTCATACTTCCTGCCAATGCACGCTGCCTGGGATTCCAACTCCGCAAGTGCTTCCGTGGCAGAGGTGATGAGGGACGTCTGATGCTGGATCTGAGCCGCGAGACTCTGAGCCTTCTGCACAGGGGACCGATTCTGGAACACCTTCTCCTTCGCAGCTTTGACTGCTTCGCGGGCCGAGACCAACCTGGGATCGGTGTGCTCCACTCCCCAGCCCTTGTAAAACTTGACGAGATGCTGCGCCATCAAAAGGTCTTGGGAAGACTGGTCGGTGTTCGGGGGGGGCGACGAGGAAATCGTGTCTTTATGCCACGGGGGCTGCTTCACACCACCTCCAGATTCACCTCCTCCAGACGCTCCTCCTCCCCCTTTTTGCCCTTGCCCCTTGCCCTTGCCCTTCCCCTTGCCGCCGGTCCCTGGCGATGGCGCGGAACCTGTCTGCGGTGGCTGCGGGGTGCCGCAGAGCCCGCAGAACGGCTTGCGGCGGCTGGCCCAGGTCCAACCTGGGCAACTGGGGTTGGGGCAGCACACGTATGCAAGGGTTTTCTTGACACTCCAAGACATGGCGCACGCACGATACGGCTCGATAGTTCGAAAACAGACGGCCACGGCAGCGGGGGCTTGCCGTGGCGGAGCGGGAACAGTGGCCTGCTGTGGGCGGCTCGCCTCGAGCCAGCCCCTCGGCTGCAGGCAAGCACGAAGCCGCAGGGCCACGGTTTCGTACTTGAGCCAAAATGGCTACGGGAGGAGGAGGAGGAGGAGGAGGAGGAGGGAGAGGGAGAGGGAAAAGGAGGAGGAGGAACATATTCAAATGTGATGTCCTACCGTCGGAATAATTTTCTCAACCCCCGCGGCGCTGCGACGTGACGAGTACAGCGGAACAGTATTTTGTCGCCCGCCAAGGCGTTGCCACTTGGCGAGTGGAGCAGAAAGTATGTGTTTCTGCCCCGCGGCGCTGCCACGTGACAAGGCACACATTGCATTGTAGTGCGTTGCATTGCAGTGCATTACATTGCGTTTGCGTTACATTGCATTGCATTGCATCGCATTGCGTTGCGTTGCATTGCATTGCATTGCATTGCATTGCATTGCATTGCATTGCATTGCATTGCATTGCATTGCATTGCATTGCATTGCATTGCATTGCATTGCATTGCAGTGCAGTGCAGTGCAGTGCATTGCATTGCATTGCATTGCATTGCATTGCATTGCATTGCATTGCATTGCATTGCATTGCATTGCATTGCGTTGAATTGCGTTGCGTTGCATTACTTTGCACTGCGTTGCATCTGCATGGCAGTTGCAGTACATTCGCATTCCGCGGAGGGGGGGGGGCTGGTTCGAACCTGCCGTTCGGCGCCAGCGCTCGTCGTCGTCGCCGCCATCGTTTGGCTTCGACGCTCGCCGTTGTCATTTGCCGGCGGCGTGTAGGTGAGAGGGTTTTGAAACTCTCCGATCCCCCCCCCCTACTGTGTGGAATCCGAAGAAAAAGGGGGGGGGAGAGGTTTGAATCCCCGACCCCTGGGTCTGGGAATCGGGGAGGGGGGCGGTTTGGGGGGAGGGGGGCGTTTATCAGGCGAGGGTGGGGGGGAGGGGAGGGTTTTGAGGGATTGATTTTGAGAGTGGGGGGGTCCCCCCTGGTTCGTTGAGGGAAGAGTTTGGCAATCTCTGCCAGTCAAGGTGCGGTAGAAAGCGTTTTCTCGGAGGAAGAGGATGAGGAAGAGAAGGAGGAGGAGGAGGAGGATGAGGAGGAAGAGGAGGAAGAGGAGGAAGAGGAGGAGAAAAAGGACTACGACGACGATAACGACGATTACGAAGAGGAGGACGGGGAAAAAAGGGATTGGGAGGATCAAAAGACCCAGTGACAATGACGACGATGACGCTGCCGACGCAGACTACCCAAGCATACCCACGACATCGACGTGGGGCCCCAGGACCTGTCGACCCAATCCTAAACGGAGGGCCCCAAGCGGCCGAATCTACAAAAAAAGCCGTCGCGGGTTTCTGTGACCTCTGGAGGTCTGGGGACAACGACGCCGACGCCGAAACATCGGCGACGGCAGCGACGACGACGCCGACGACGACGTCGGCGATGACCGATGACAGCAGCACCGACGACGACTCCACCGTCGACGCCGACAGCGGCGACAGCGGCGACGACTACGCCTACGACGATGGCATCGAAGACGTCCCCGATGGCACCGACGACGAAGTCGACGACGCTGACGCCGACAACAGTGGCGTCAACGGCGACGATGACGACGGCAACGACGACGACGACGACGACGACGACGACGTTGAAGTCGACGGCAACGAAGACGGCGGCGACGTCGTCGAGAGCAGCTGCGGGGACGACGAAAACGGCGACGACTGCACCGACGAAGTCGGCGGCCAGCGGGGCGCCCCGCGGGATGTTGCGGACTGCCCGCGCCGCTGACCGCGCCGCCGCCGCCGCGGGCGGGAAGCTCCCCCTCGAGGCCGAAACCACCCCACCGTATGGTCTACTATGTTTCTTCTCCTGTGTAATAGCATTCGTTGTTCTTACTATGATGAGTATGCTTCGCATTCTTCGTATCAGTAATAATAATATGATTAGCATTACCTTTGAATTGCATTGGTAGCCCTCTATTACGAGTAATGTTCCTCCTCCTCCTCCTCCTGCTCATCCACATCATTGTCATCATTATCATCATAATCGCCATCGTCATCGTCATCGTCATCGTCATCGTCGTCATCGCCATCATCGTAACCATTGTCATCAGCATCATTATCATCGCCATCAAAATCATCACTATCGTCAGCGACACCATAGTCATCATCCGAGAAACTGTCCGCGTTATTCGACGGATGCACAAAAAACGCCCCTACCCTGGGTTACAAGTGCGCGGTCCGCAAACCTCGGGGGAGCTCCCAAAGGCCAGAGAGCCGCCAGGACGCCGCGCGACACGCACGATATGCAGGATTTACCCCATCAGCCCACAGAAGGTTCAGCGCACAGCGCCTCGTAAACCAGGGTAGGGGCGTTTTTTTTACGCCTTTGAGTTATGACCACCACCACCACCACCATCACCATCATCATTAACATCATCATCCTCGTCAGCAACATCATCATCACCATCATCATCATCATCATCATCATCATCATCATCATCATCATCATCATCATCATCATCATCATCATCATCATCATCATCGTCGTCGCCATCCTCGTCATCACCACCAGCATCGTCGTGATCAGCAGCAATATCACCACCAGCTCACCATCTAATCGTCGTGATCATCATCTGTGAACCGAATAGAAGGACCGAAGTACCTAAACGACCGAAGGTTATCCGTTGGTAGAGGATGGGGTGACAATCTGGACAAAAGCGTCTGACCACGGATGTTCAATACCGCAGAGCCGACAAGGCAGCGGCAAGGAAAAGTAAGGAAAGGTGAAAAAAACTTCACCCCCACACACACACACACACACACACACACACACACACACACACACACACACGCACACACACACACTTTTGATTCGCGGGTCGAGAGCGCACCTCTTCCGGTCGAAGCTAAGCGGGCCGCGCATAACTTGAATTACGCAGAGAAGGCGAAGGAGGAAGAGGGCGCAGCCTCAAAACGAGGCCTGGAGGAGGCAAAGCCTCGGAACCAGGCGGTGCCGAAGCCGACGAACTTGCAAAGGAACACACACACACACACACACACACACACACGGCCCCGAATCCCACCCCGGAGACACGTCTAGTGACGACGTCACCAAGCACGGGCTTCGGGAACAAAAGCGCGAGCCGTGTTCCCCCTCAACTCGAACTCACCGCTGCGTTATCCCTGGCGGCAAGAAGGAAGAGAAAAAAACAGCCAGGCGCCCATCACCAATGCAAGGGGCCCTTGGTCCCCCTCTTGGTGCGTGCCCCAAAAAAACGACTCGGGCACTCAAGGAAGCCATCGAATGGCGCGCGGCTGCGGCAGAGCATGAGAACTGAAGGGAACGCGGCGGGAAGCGCTGAAGGCGACCAAACAGCGTCTAAAGCGCGGGCGTTGCCACCAGCGTGCGAAAAAGAAAATTGAAGAAGATCAGGCAACGCGTCAAACGCGCGCCTACCACAGGCGGCAGGCATCCCACACAAATCAGATTTCAATGCCTCTGCATGGAGAAAATAAATTATGGAAGCACCGCGCGGCTAATCCATTCTACGTCGTTTTCTGTGGCCACTTGAATATTTATATAATGGCGCGCGGCATCTCTGCAGCGACTGAACGTCTCGCGGAAAGCCCAAACACTTCACCAACCAATCGCGCTTGTGAACTCGCGAGGATGGGGCAGTATACTGATGAGACGGCAACATACTGATGCGCTTGCGAATACGCCCACAGCGCTGCTGGCAATGAGCACACGGCTAACGCCACCATTGCAGCGAGCTCCAAAACTGATGTTCGAACGGTAACTTTCTCTGGCAGAGTCGCGAGGATTGCCCCCGACACACGGCAAAAATTGCAAGTCGGTCAAGCACGGGAACTGTTGACAGTAGAACTCGCCAACGTGGATCAGGGGACGCCACCCCGCCACTCACGGCGCCAGTCGACCTCTCCGAAGCGAATGACTGCATCGCAAAGAGCCCGAATATAGCACCAACCAATCAATGCCTAGCATGTTCAGGTTCGCGAAAAGGACTGCACCAACGCACAATACAGGCCCCTACCAGAGCATGCCTTGAAGTGTCCCAACCTCCCCGAGACTAGCAGCATGCGCGACGCGCCCACGACTCCGCTACCTTTTGCCTCGCCAGAGCGCACGCCCTGGGCCGAAGGAGCACTGGACGAACGGCACGGGCATTCCTGCTCGACGGAACATGCAGCCGGTGCTCTTTTTCCCAAAGATGCCGAAGCATAAACCCTAGAAAGATGCCAAGCGAAAGACTGGGGCGCGCAGAGTCGGGGGCTGGCGCCCGGCTTACACAGAAAAAGACGGGCTCGTCGCAGGCGGAGGTCTTGTAGCCCACTGAGAGACAGCAGCAGGCGGCGCTGGGGGCGCCAGAGGCATGCCATCGCGGCTAGGAGGCGCGCCCGTAGAGCACGGCATCGAGCGACGTGGATGATCGAAATCGGCCTTTCGCCCCCCCCCCCCGTCTCGAATGCGCCGCAAGGGCGGGGGCAGGAGAGGGCCAGGGCCAGCAGAATCGCGCAGCGCGCGAAGTCGTCGCCACTGGTCGCCCGCGCAGCGTCGCCAAGACCGGACGGGGAGACGATGACGACGGGAAGCTGGTCGGTCGATCGATGATCGGGGCCGGGGCCAGACGAGCGATCGCGCGCCGATTGGCAATCGGAGCCCCAATCGATCGCGCCGTCGTCGGGGAGGGGCGGATCGGGCAGAGGGGGGCCCCCCCCCCACGCCCGCCTGACTGAGCTTCTCGCTGACCAACCTAACCCACCACAATAGCAACGGACCTGTGGAGGAGAAAGGCAACCAGACCGCGGGGGGGGCAAATGCCTCTCCAGCCCGGGCGGCCCCACAAAACGAAGATGGGCCCTGCGAGCGCGAGGGGGGGGGGGGCGCCGAAGACGGGGCCCAAGCTCCAGGATTTCCTCGCCCGGGCCAAATCAGGGAAACCCTGAATGCCACGCCGCGAAGGCATAAGGGGGCGGGTCTCTCTTCCGACGATCGGGCCCCCCAGGATTCGGCGGAAACAACAATGGAGCAGCGCCCGCTGGAACCGCCAGGGCGGGATTACATTCGGCGACGGTCGGGGCGGCAGCGACGCTGTCTAGAACCGATGACCTGGCCATGACAAGCGGGCTCCGGCTCCGCCATGCAAGACATTCCCTGCCGGGCCTTGTCTGGATCGCTCCGCGGGGTGTTGTCGCGCTGGGTCGACTTGGGAGGCCCCCGCGAAGACGAAAAAATCTCGCGCTGGGTCGACTCGGGGGGGGCCCGCGACAGCAACGATTGCTCGCGCCTGGTCGACCCGGGAGGGCCCCGCGACAGCAAGGGCCCCACGTGCCTATCGACTCCAGGCCCCGCGGAGGCACGGATTTATTTCCTTTGCCCGATCGACTCTGGAGGCCCCCGCGGACACGGGACGCTCGCCCCGTAACCCAATCTTGGGAGTTCGCAACAGTCGGGACCTGACCTCGGGGTCGTAGACGTCGATGGCGAGACCGTCGCTCGGCTGCTCCAAGTAGCGGCGCATGTCAGCGTTCACCGCGTAGCCATGGATCTCCGCGTCGCCGAGACTCCATCGGACACTTTTGCGGCGGCGTTCTGGGGCAGCCAAGACAGTTCGATGTCTTCGGTCGGCAAGCGAGCGCGCGACCGCGGCGCCACCGTCTGCTTTTCGATAGAAACGCAGAGGGGCTGCGGTCGGCGCTGCTGGCGCCGACTCTCCGTGACCCGCGGGGCCGAAGGCGCCCGCGTCGGGAACTGCAACGGGAATCGCGGGACGGGGGCCGCGACTGGGAAAGCGGCGCACGGGCGCCCCTCGGACTCTCCAGCGTCGCGCGCGCATGGATGCGCGCGCATGGACGCGCGCCGACTTTGCCGCGGGCGTCGTTGTTGAAGGAGCCGCACTGCTCGATGCGCAAGTACACGCACGCGCCGCCGCAGCGGCAGCGCCCAGGTCTCGCACAAGAGAAACAGAAGCTGGCGGCGCCGCCATTAGCCCAGGTCCCCTGCAGCGCAGCCTCGGGTGAACCACAGATAAGCGCGCAGAGCGCGGTCGTGTAGACTTGGCACTGGCGCGCAATAGCGCGCACCTGTCGACACGCTTGCACTTCCCGCGCAGCTTGTAGGAAACGCACAGAGCCAGAGCAGAACTCTGACCAGCGAATTCGCGGAGTACGCTCTGGCTCATCAGCAGGCGGCGTGATTCAATATTGTCCTTGACGCGTCCACGAAGCCATTCGTAAGTTTTGTTCGGATCAGAAGCACTGAACCTGTTGCATTCCGCCACGCCCATTATCGACCAAGGATGTCGTTGGACCTGCGCACGGAATAACACTTCCGAGATTTTCATAGGAGGCGGCTCGCGGGAGTCAAACAATAGGTTGCCCCACGCGACGAGGAAGCCTTGCAGGTCATCGTCACGCACGCGCTGGGCCTTGATCTGTTCAAAATCGTGGACAGAGTCCTCGGCCTCTGTGAACTGGTAGGACTGCAAGATGACCGAATAGATCCGGCGGCCCTTCAGCGCGCGGCCGCGCTCGTGCTCCAGGTTCTCGAGTAACTTGATATCTCGACGTAGCTCGCTAGACAGAGTATATGTGAGAGCCTCCACAAGCTTGCAATCGATGTTCTCGAAGTCACCGCTGCCTTGCAGATGTTCCATCTTTACGCCGGGCCGTCCTGCCACGCAGATGAACACGCATGCCTGGAAGGGGGACCCAGAGGCGCTACCGAATCCCTTGCGCACCTCCTGTTGCCACTCGAACAGCTGGTTGATCCGCGTCAGGAGGGGTGCACGCACACGTTCCGACTCCTTTATCGGCGCGGCGGCGATAGGGGACCCACCGACAGTGCACTGCGAAGGGACTGACGCCGGCGAGTGCGTTCTGTAGCTCGCATGTTCAGGGGCCTCGCGCGAGGGCCCGCCAGATGGTGGCTCTGCCTGCGGGACAGGCGCAACACGACGCGTGGGGGCAGCTGATGAAGAACTTGCGCATGGTGAAATACGCCGCGTCGGCGGGTCAGCCGTCTGCGGGGGTGTCGGCACCGCAGGGTGCTTGGTCGCGTCTGCGATGTGTGTGGGCAAGAATTCGTCGTGGCGCGCAGAGTCCTGCCGCAGCCGGCCCACGCAGAGCTTAATTTCTTCCAAATTGTCGTTGGTACGCTTGGCGTGCTGGTCGCGCTGCTTTTCAACGTGAGGGGTACGGGTACGGATCAGAGCACCCAAGTCGCGGATCTCCCTCTGCTGCCCGTCCAGACGGGCCACAACATCTTAAGCCCGTGCCATTTTCAGCATCTCGATCGCGAGAGACTGCAGAGAGTTTTCCACGCACGCGGTCCACTGCCATCCTCAAGGCCTGCACCTCTGCAGCCCTGGGGCCGCAATCGTCAAACGAAGTGGCACCAAGACGGCTGGTCTGGGCCCTTGCAACATCGCACAGGTTCGGGCGACAACTTTGGGAATATCGTCCTGATGGGAGTTAAGGAGGCGTTGATTGACAGCGTCTTCAGCAACACACAACTTACTGTAGAGGTCATATTGGATGCTCGTTGTCTCGGCTAGCAGGGCGGCCGCGCGGGGCTCGAGGCGATCGCGTAGCTCGCGCACCTGTCCGCGCAGGAAAGCAGGAGGCGCTCCCAGAGGAGCACCAACAGGGACCGTGGCGACGGAGCGGATCTCGCTGTGCAAGAGTTGGACCCTGGAGTCAAACTGACCCGTGGCCCCGGCGACCTGCATCCCGAGGGCCGCACGGTCGGACTGCGGGGTCTCGAACTTGAGGCGGTCCTAACCTCGGCATGATTCCACAGCATCGACTTGATAGTGGACCTCTCCAAGGATCCGTCGACCCTCGACGATCCGACTATCGATCAAGATGAGGCCCTGACGCAGATCTTGGCACAATATGGTTGTCTGTGACGCCGTCACAGCGACTGTTTGCGCAAGGCCCGAGAACTGTCGAGCGGCGAATACTTCAACCTGGTCTCTGAGCTCTGCCATATCGTGGGCAGAGGGCAGGTGCGGGCTGAGCAACACTTGTAATGTTGCGCCTTTGGTGAAGCCGGCCGCGAGCGCATCTGTGAGCGGTTGCGACTCGTGTCAGCACGCTGAGAGGAGATGAGATACTTTTCTGGAGACGCTCTACTGCGATGGGTAGTAGATGAACGCACGGTGGTCGCTGGCGTTTGGTCAGTGCGCCCTTCTCGCGATTCAATGTTACGTACGAGTTCAGCGACGGGAACAGACGCAGGTCTCTGGGAAGCCAAGCGGTGGGTACGCGTGTGAGCGCCTGGAATAGATTCACGGGCGGGTGTTGCCACCGGCGAGAACGCGCGGGCGTTGCCACCGACCGCAGCAGCAGCAGAAACAGGAGGAGCAGAGGAAGAAGCAGGAGGGGAAGCGAGGTCCAGAGGAGGATGGGAGCGCTCCCCAAAACATCAGCGCGTCAACAAAAGCGGGCCCCGACTGTCCCCCTGGGGCCGTGCGGGGTCGAGAGCTCGTCCGCGCCGTGCGCCAAAGTTCTGCCTGCAACCGTGCTCCTGGATCGCGCTCCGCGATGGGGGTCTCGGATATGGGTATCGTACTGCCTCCGACTGCCCCCATCCGAGGCGCCGTCGAGCCGCTGCACCGTCTTGAAAGCCTGCTCTCTGGACTCCGCCAGCCACACCCAAGGGAGCGGCCATCGGAGCAGGAGGGAAGGGTCGACGACACACAGTTCGACGACAGAAGCGCGAAGTCGAAAAGGCTGACAAACCTGTGAACGGAAGGGAAAAACGGAAGTGCCTAACCGACCGAAGGGGATCCGTAGGTAGAGGATGAGGTGACTGTGATAGAGGGCTTTCTCCTGCTCACAGTCTAGACAGAAGTGTCTGTCCACGGATGTCCAATACCTCAATACCGAAAGTGAAACGGCAAGGACGAGTAAAAAATGAAATAGAGGAAATTCACAAACATCGTCATCATCATCATCATCACCACCACCACCACCATCATCATCATCATCATCATCATCATCATCATCGACGTCATCATCATCATCATCATTATCATCATCATCATCACCACCACAACCACCATCATCATCATCAGCAGCAGCAGCATCAGCAGCAGCAGCATCATAGCAAACGGCAGCATCATCATCATCATCACCATCACCGCCACCACCACCACCACCACCACTATCATGATCATCATGATCCTCATCACAACCACAACCATCATCAACAGCAGCATCGCCACCACAACCACCATCACCACCACTAGCATCAGCATCAGCATCATCATCAGAATCATCATCAGCAGCATCAGCATCACCACCATCATCATCAGCAGCAGCAGCATCATAGCAAGCATCATCGTCATTATCATCATCAGCATCATCAGCATCATCATCAGCAGCAGCCTCATAATCATAATCTAAAGCATCAGCACCATCATGATCATCACCGCCATCATCAGCACACTAATCGTCATAAGCATGGTCAGCATCGTCAAATACCTCATCATCAACAACATCAGCATCACCATCATCGTCATCATCATCAGCATCGACATCTGCATCAGAATGAGCATCATCATCATCACCACCACCACCACTATCTGCGTCAAAATAATCACCACCATCATGATCATCATCATAACCACCATCATCATGATCATCACCACAACCATCATCAGCACAGCAACCATCATCATCATCATCATCATCATCATCATCATCATCATCATCATCATCATTATCATCATCATCAGCATCATCAGCATCATCACCGCCAGTATCATCATCATCGTCATCATCAGCATCATCATCGTCATCATCATCACAGCCATCATCATCATCAGCATCATCATCATCAGAAGCAGCATCAGCATCAGCATCAGCATCAGCATCAGCATCAGCATCAGCATCAGCATCAGCATCATCAGCATCAGCATCAGCATCAGCATCAGCATCAGCATCATCATCATCATCATCATCATCATCATCATCATCATCATCATCATCATTATCATCATCATCGTCATCAACCGCCTCCTTCTCCCCCTCCTCCTCCTCCTCCTCCTCTGTTTCTCTCCCTCCTGGCCATCTGCTCGTCCTGGCTCGGTCTCCTGACGACCCTGGGGCCCAGAATGGCGAGAAACCGGCCGCGCTCTGGCCCGAATCTCAGAGCGCGCCCAAAACGGCCACAGACCTCAACGTCTCCATCCTCGATCATCGACCCTGTCGTCCTCGGCGTCGGCGCCGCAAGGGGACGCCGCCGCGGCGACACCCGCCGCGCCGGGAGCGGGGCGCTGAGGCCTCGCGGGCCTGCCGCTTGGCGAGGCGCCCCGCGAGCCGTGGGCGAGGCCGGCCGCGCTGATGCTCAGGCTGGGGAGCTCCATGAGCACCCCAGTCTCCACGAGCCTCTCCAGCACCCACGACTTCCTGGCCTCCATGCGGTCCTCGGCGCCGTCGGAGCTGGCACCAGAGTCGGCCTCGGCGTCGTCGGAGCCAGCGCCAAAGCCGGCGCCGTCAGAGCTGGCGGCGGAGCTGGCCCGCGGCGGCGGCGTGCGCGCCGCTGGCCGGAGCGCCCCGCTCGACACGAGCCCCTCCAGCAGCCAGGACCTCCTGGCCTCCTCCACACGGCCCTCGGCGCCGCCAGAGCTGGCCGCGGCGCTGGAGCTGCAGCTGGAGCCAGTGCCGTCCGAGCTGGCCCGCGGCGGCGGCAGCAGGGCGGAGGGCTCACGGGCCCGCTGCCGCACGGCGCGCGCCGCCCCCAACGGCTCCGCGGCAAGCGCGGCCCCCGGCGGTTCCGCGGCGCCCGCGGCGTCCAGCGCCGCCGCGACGGGCTGCCAACCGCCGGCGCCACGCTGCAGGCGCCCGGCCGCGCTCGGCGGCCCGTCGGCGGCGCTCGCCGCGGCGGCGCCGAGGAGGCCGGCTGGCCGCCGCGGGCGCCGCGGTGTGGCGCGTCGGCCCCCAGCCCGAGGTCGTGGAGCAGCGACATACCACGCGGCACCGCGACGCCCACCTGGCTGCGGCCCGTGCCCGCCGCGGCGTGCTCGCTCGCGGCGCAGCCGCGCGGCGCGGGCACGCGCGCCGCGGGCACGCGCGCCGCGGCGCGCAGCGCCGCCGCGGCCACCAGCGCGCGCAGCGAGCGCTCATCCGCGCCTGCCAGCACCGACGGCGGCCGCGGCAGGCGGCCCCAGACCGCCGACGATCTGAATTTTTCAATCGCTGCGTTTTTCCTCGGCCGCCCAGGTGCCGTTTTCGTGCCCTGGGCCACAGGCCAACAAAAACTGCCCACGGAAGGGCTCGGCAGGTCTGGGGCCGCGGATTGAACATCACATCAGAAGATGTCTGGGGCAACGCTGGCGGCGGCGACAAGGGCGGCAAGGTCGGCAAAGGCGGCAAGGGCGACGAGGACTGGCCACTGGATCGTCGTCGTCGTCGCAGTGAGGGCCCGCATTCCGCTTTTTCCAAAAGTGCAAGCACAACGGGGTTCGTTCCTACTTAGCGAACTGGGTGGGTGTTCCAAGTTTTCGCCCAGTGTCCGCCCGTGGCCTCCTCATGGCCGCGCCATGCGCTGAGTGACGTTTCTGGGCTTTCGCCCATTCATCGCGCGTGGCCACCTCGTGGTCGCGTCGTGCGCTGGCTCACCTCATTGGACAAATAGCTTGCACCACGTGTATTCCTCTTCATAGCCAATATGAAAAACCTACCCCACCCCCCACCGAAACCACTGTGAAGGCCCCACTCCGCATAATGATTATTATCCTATCTATGGGGCCCGATCGCCCATCTTCAACATCAAATGATACAACCTCATTACGGCCCGAAAGCTTTCCATGGCCTAAGATTCACGAAAGCACTGGGATTGAAAAAGTAGCGCCTTCGAAGGTCTGGGATGCCGTCGTCGGCGCCGTCGTCGACGACGCCACGGAGGCCTTCGCGCTCGGGCAGCCTGGGCGCCAGCGGCGCGCCGCCGCCATCGGCGCAGGCCTCCGGCTCTGGTTCGTCCTGAGCGGCGAGCCTGGCGCGGAGGCGCGCGCCGTCGCTGTCGCTGCCGCCGCCACCGTCGTCGCCGCCGCCGTCGCAGTCGTGGCCGCGGCCACCGTCGTGGTCGGCGTCGCCGTCGCCGCTGCCACCGCCGAGATTCGGGGATCGAGGGTCGAGGTTTCGGGGATCGGCCAGAGGCGACACCCGCAGGCCGCGGGCCCAACGCTCGCTCGCTCGTGTCCTCGACGGCCCTCGCTCGATCGTCGTCGGTCGAGCATTCGAGCGGTCTGAGCGGTCGAGGATTCGAGCGGTCGAGGTCTTCGAGGCGTCTCTGCGCGAATCAGGGGCTCGGGGGCCCGCCGGTGCGGCTCGCAATTCTGTCGAGACTGCACTCCCTGGAGAGGTGGGGTTGCCGTAGGCCCTCGATCCTCGATCCTCGAGTGTCGGCGACGATGTCTACATTCGAGGATCGAGAGAGTCGAGGATCGCCGATGTAGCCACCGCCGTGGCGCCGTGGCAGTTATGTCTGCTCTGGCCGCGCGCCTGGGGGCGGCGTTGCCACCCGTTCCGGAGCTCTAAATATCAGCAGCCTTCTGAGCCGTCTCGGGAGCCCAGGGGGGCTGGACCAAGAGGACAAATATGGTGCCAGACCACCCACGAAATACGTAATTATTTCAATCTCGGCGTTTATCTTTAGTTTCGGCCTCGGGGGGCCCCAGAATATCACAAGTGGACCCAGGACCCAAACTACCCCCCAGTGAAGGGGTAGGGAGCTCTTGGGAAGCCGATTGGAAAAATCCAATCGTCGGATGTCTAGGGCGGGAGCGCCGAGGCCTTTAGGACTTTTTCCAGCCTCTCTCGGCCTCCGTGGAGGAGGGGTGCCTCGTCGCCACGGCCGAGTTTCCCTCCACATCCTCTTCGTCAGAGCGCACCCCAAGGCAGGTCGGGGGGTCGATTGTGGACGACACCGACGGCGGGCGGCGACGACGCCGCCGCGGTCGCCGTCCCACGGCGACGCCCGCAACACCGATGGCGCGGCGAGGACGTCGCAGGCCGCCGCCGCCCAGGTCGTCCGAGCGCGAGGGCCGTCCGCGGCGGCTGCGGCCTTGATCGCGACCTCGTCCCACGACCCTCCTGGAAACCAAATGCAAGCTTTTGACGTTGATCGACGGGCGAAACGCGGCCCCCGTGGTCAGATTGTTGTGCTTGCAGTCGCCAACTTCGGCGCGATCACTGGAACTCGGGGTTCCTGGGGCGCCGCCACGTCGCGGGAAAACTTGCGTTTGACTTCGAGGACGGATGTAGGAACGATGAGGCCTCGTCGTCTTCGACGTCGATGTCGACGTTCGACGCAGGCCCTTGGCAGCCCTCGTAGATATCATGTATACCTATATATATCCTAAACCCATAAAAAAAATCAAAGAATTGTATGTTTATGCGGTCGTCTGCTCCTCGAGCGATGACCGCGGACCTTTACATGAGAGACAGTCAGGATTTCGAGGCGGATCCAGCCTCGGCCGCAGGGGCTGCCCCCGAGCTCCCCAAGAAAGGCGCAGAGACGCCCAAAAAGACTTGAACCTCAGCCCTCAAAACCTCGACCCTCGATCTTCGATCCGGGGCGACGGCGACGCCGCCCACCTCCGCGGAAGGCTCGCCACATCGGACCCTCTGATGGATGACAAGCGAGCTGAGGGCCACCGGGCGCCGCCGAGCGCAGCCAGGCGCCGCCTTGGGCCTCCGACGACGAAGCGAGCGGGCGAGGCGGCAGAGGGGCCAGCGGCCTCCAGGCGCGGTCGAGTGCTGCGCCATCGCCGGCAGCCTGCCCTCCCCGCCGCGCGTGCCCCTGGGCGGAGGGACAGCCCGCTGCCTGGTCGCCGCCGTCGCCAACGCCGTCGCCGTGGTCGTCGACGCCGTCGCCGCCGGCGGCCTCCTCTTCGTCAGCGGCATCATTGGCGGCGCTGCCGTCATGTCAAGTCCTCCAGAGACCCACAGAGACCTAAGGAGATCTCTTCCTGCTCCTGCTCCTGCTCCTCCTACTCGTAGTCATCCTCATCACTGGTACCACCACCATAATCATCACAATCATCATCACCATCAGCAGAAACATCTGTGGTCGCCACGGTCATTCTCAACAGCATCCACATCATAATCCTCATAGTCTTCATCGTACTCATCATCGTACCCGTCATCTTCGTCACCAGCCATCATCATCATCATCAACATCATCATCATCGCCATCATCATCATCATCATCATCACCACCACCACCACCATCATCATCATCAGAATCAGAATCATCATCATCACCATCGACAACGAAATAATCATCGCCCGTAGCAGCAACATCGCCAGCATCAGGATATCATCATCAGCAGCAGCAGCAGCAGCATCACCATCATCCGAATGAGACAACGGCGGCTCTCCCTCCCATCCCAAATCCGCTCAACATCGGTCCCCAAACCCCTCCTGGGGTCAATTCTAACCGGTTTGGACCGCCGTTGTCTCGACTGGCCCTCCTCCGCGATCATGAGGTCAACGACGCCGACACCGAGGCCCCCGCCGACGCCAACTCCATCGTCAGCGCTAACGGCGACGACCCCAAAACTCCGACGACTCGATGTGTTCGAGTCTCGGGGCCCGGGCCTCTCGACCCTTTCCCTGCGACCGGATTTTCGTCCTGCGCGGGCTTTTGAATCAGCCCGAGGCCGAAGATGCAGAAAAACAACAGGCTCGAGATATAAATATATATACATATATATATATATATATATATATATACATATATATAATACATATATATATATATATATATATTGTTTCGGGTCTCTGGAGGCCTGGGACCACGACAACAGCGACGGTCCCATCCCCCCCGAGGGCCTTGGCAGGCGCCGCGTGGTCCCCCACCACCGCCCGCAGCGCGCTGCGGGCGGCGGCTTGGCGCGCCAGGGCCTCCTTGGCGCGCGGTCGCAGGCCGGCGCGCCAAGCGCGGGAGCAGGATCGTCGCCATCGTATCGCGGAGGTGGGGGAGAAGAGAGGGCTCGCGAGGAAGCGCGCGCAGAGGAGGAGGGGGAGGAGGAGGGTGAGGAGGAGGATGACGAGGAGGAGGAGGAGGAGGAGGCAGGAGGAGGAGGCAGGAGTGAAGAAAGAGGAGGAGGCGGAGGAGGAGGATTTTTGGAGCCTGTGGAGACCAGGTCACGGCACTGTCGGGATGCAGCTTGGGGCGTCTGCACCTCACCACGCCACGGCCTCGCCGTGCAGGCCAGCGTGCGAGACAGCCTCTCAAGAGGCTGGGGGGGCGGGCGCGACCCCTCCCCTTCACGCACCCGAAGCTCTGACCAGGCCCACGAAAAAACAATCACGGCAGGACTCTGAGCTCGTCGTCCCTCTGAATCCCGTGCGGGACCTCTGAGCTCGTCGAGGAGAAAGAGGAGGAGTGAGGAGGAGGAGGAGGAGGAGGAGGAGGAGGAGGCGCAGGAGGGAGGGAGGAGGGAGGAGGAGAATCGAGTATTAAGGATCGAGGCTCGAGGCTTCCCTCCCTCCGTCCCTTCCTCCATACCTCTACAACTCCCTGCCCCCCTCTCCCTCCCTCCCTCCCTCGCTGCCTCCCTGCCCTCCCTCCCCTGCCTCCCCGTCGCCTGCCTGCCTACCTGCCTCCCTTCCTCCCTGCATCCATCCTTCCCTGCCTCCCTCCCTGCCTCTTTCCCTGTCTCCTTTCCTGGCTCCCCGGCGCGTGACGAGCCCCTTCCGTGACGACCCAGTCACTGTCGAGGCTCCCCGCTGGCCGCCTGCCCGCAACTTGGAAAGAGACGAGGGGGTCGTCACAGAACGGACGGGTCGCTCTGCTAAATGTCGTCTACAGCGCGAACCTGGCCGGAAGAAATCCAAGCCTGAAAACCCGCGCGGGAGGTAAACACAAGGCACACTGGGCTGCAGCTTCAACCCCCGCGGGAAGTCACCTCGCAGCGCGCGCAAAGAAGAAACCCAAGGTTCTGTCTTGATGCGCGTCCCCACTCCAGGCCGCCCCTGGGTGCCTCTCTCCACCTGGAACCTGCACCCCGCGCGCGCGCGTGGGGAGGGAAAGAGAGCTGGCGCAGAAGCGCGCACGGAGGAGGAGGAGGAGGAGGAGGAGGAGGAGGAGGCAGGAGTGAAGAGAGAGGAGATCTCCCTCCCTCCGTCCCTCCCTCCATCCCTCCACCCCTCCCTCCCTCCCTCCCCTTCCTCCCTCCATGCCCTCCTTCCCTGCCTCCCCGCCGTCCCTCCCTCCTCCCTTCCCTTGGGTCCTTCGCCGCAAGCGCGCAGCTGGGCGCCCCATCCGGCGCGGGCAGGCTGGGCGGCGGGGCCGCGGCGGGGGGCCGGGGAGCGCGCATGGCTGCCATAATGGGTCGCGGCCTCTGGGCCCCCGGGACCTCCCGACACCTCCAGAGACCCGAAAGTGTCGGGTCTGAGATTTTCCTGCTCCTGCGGCATCCAGATGCCAGTCTCGGACCCAGAGACGCCCCCCAGAAACAGCCCAGGACGACGAGCCGCTCTCTGGGAGAGGGTCGAAGGTCTGGGGCCCCGAGGCTCAAAAAGTATCGAACCGTTTAGGGGTCTGGAAGCGAGGGCTGGCGCAGGGGAGGAAGACTGGCATGGAACCGGCGAAACATCGCCGATCGGCAAGCGATAGGGCCTCGATTGCAGAATCGCACGTTTAGCGGGCAGGCTGCGGCGCCCAGGCCCCGATCGGCGAGCAATAGGCGATCGGGTGTCGAGGCTTCCCCCCTTGGGCCATTCCCCCCCTGTCGTTGCCCCTGATGGAAGCCTTCAGAGACCTCCTGACGTCGTTGTCGCCATCCTCGTCCTCCTCGATGGCCATTCCTCCTAGAGCACGTCAGCAACGCCACTGTATTGCACTGTTCTGGTGTGCAGTTACGTGTGCACTTGGTGCCTGCAACTGGCTCTGCTGAGCAAGATCGCCCACATGCTGACGACCACCCCGTACGTAAATGCGTGTTCTGCCGTGGTTCCAATAATCTTGCGCTACAAGCAGTCCAACAGAAGGGCAGATCGCGCAACGCTTGGAAGATAAAGAAAGACGAGCTCGCGTGCAATGCTGACGGCGGCAGAGAACATGCATGCATCGTGGAGTCGCGATCTGGCGCACACTGGCCAAACACTTCAGTTCTACCACAAGACGCTTTGCGTTCATCCTTTTTCCCTCTGACTGTTCCCCTTCTTCACTTCTGGCTTCTCGCTGCGTCTCCTCCTCTCGCTGCGACATCCCCACACATCGACGCCGTTGTCGTTGCGCTCGTCGTCGTTTTCCAACGCTGCATGAAAGATCGCAACGGTCACCTGCGCCATTCACAGCATAGCGTCAGGATTGCAACCTAGCCCCCGCTATCCTCCACATTAATTTCCTCCTCTCTTGACGTCGCGGCTGTCACTATCGTTTCTGCTTGACGCTTCGCTGTTTCACGGCGATGCAGCTGGCAGCGTGTTGAGAACGATAATGTCACCATGTTGCCAGAGCACCTCTGACGTGCACGGCCCTCTCGCTCGCTCTCTCGCTCGCTCTCTCTCGCTCTTTCTCTTTCTCTCTCTCTCTCTCTCTCTTTCTGAGGGGGGCATGTCCAGGGACGCCTGCGCACTTCCTGGATTCAGCCCTGGGCATCAGTGGTGCCGACCCTGCGGAACCACGAGGGCCAAGGGGAAGTTTCAGAAGCCACCTTACCGCAGACCCGAACCCAAACAGAAGAGGCCTGAGGTGCCAGGGTTTTGGAAGCTCTTGCTGAGGGTTAGTACTCCCCGAGGCCTCGAGGCCTGGCCCGATAGTTGTGATCCCCATATTCTGCATGCCCGTTATGTTCGATCTCGGGAGTCCGAAGTGCCAATCCGAAAGGGGAGGAGAAGCAGCGGCACCAGAAGAGGAAAGAAGGAGGAAGGAAGAGGGGACAGGAGCTGACCAAGAGGAACAGGACGAGGGGAAGGGCGAGGGGGAGAGGGACGAGGGAATTGGGGGAGGAGGGGGGGAGGAGCGGGAAGGAGGAGAACGACGACGACGACGAGGACGAGGAGGATGAGGAGGATGAGGAGCGGGGTGAACGACGAGGGGGGCGGCCTGAGAAGGAGAATGAGAGCGGAGGTGAAGGAAGGAGCGCCAGCAGGAGGAGGAGGAGTGCGCAGATGAGCAGGGGCAGGAGCGGCGGAGGGGGTTGGCGGCAGGGAGGGAGGAGGAAGGAGCGGCGGAAAGGCACGGAGGACGGAGGAGGAGGGAGAAGGGAGAGAGGGAGGAAGGGAGGCTGAGAGGAGTGAGAAGGGAGGACGGAGGAGGAATGAGAAGGGAGGGGGGGAGGGGAGGGAGGAAGATCCTACCGGTTCGGACGGCAGGTCCAGGCCCCCATGGCAGACCGGCACGGAAGGTTTTCCTCGCATAGCGGGAAGCGCCGAGTGAGAAACAGGGGTGGCGTGAGAAAACGGCAAAGAGGACCCCGACTGGAAAAAGGGCAGACGGCGGTGATCGGGACCACTCAAGGGCCCATCTGCACCATCGTGCAAAGAGAGGCACCGGTTTTTAGCGCGATTCGGCATGTGCACACCGGCGCCCACGGAGGTGCGGCACCGCTTCGAAGCACCCCCTGCAGCGGTCCAAGAAGAGTGAGATCCACGGAAAAGTTGCCCACAGTTCACGCAGCGCCTCAGGTGGAGGAAGCTCTGGTGTGCTACCAGATGTCAAATGGACGCGCCTGGTCGCTCGCCTGGAAAACGCCCCTGGGCGAGCAATGGCGAGCGGGCCCGATGAAGGGCGATCCTAGCGGACCGCCCTCATCCGCCCTCCATGCCCTTCAGGGTGGAACTGGTGCCCCCCGCATTCCTGGTCGGAGCGCGCATCACACCCACAGTGGGCCAATGCAGCTCACGGACGCATATCATGGAAGTACTTACTGGGCCACGGACCTAAAAAGACTCGCGGCAGAACTCGAAGCGGCAAACGTCGCGATCACGGTCTCCAGAGTCGACCCGCTGTTGCTGTCAGTCAAGCTACTCACCCATGCGCGGCTGGTGCCCGCCGCAGTGGTTAGCGACATGGTACTCGACGCAGTGTACGCTGACTCCCGGGCACAAGGGTCGAGCTGATGCTCCCCGACGCGATGCATTACGTCCCCATGGTCACGTGAAAGTTCGACACGCCAGCGGCGCGCAGCAAGAGTAAGCCGAGGCTCTCATAGCCGACCTTTACTTGCCCAGCTTGCTGCGCCCGGCTGCGTGAGACGTCGAATATGGTGACGAAGTTGTCGATGCGCTCTTGCGGCAGCCGGTTGAACTCCACTGGCGCCGACACTGCCGACATGCGCCCCACCTCTCCCAGTTGGCCCCACCAGGCGGCCAAGCCGTGCATGGGGAAAGTCACCGGTGGCACTGGGTTGCCGGCGATGAGACCGCCATGGATCAGGACAGCCCGCGGCCATTCGTCCACGCACTCGCGCATGCCAGCGAGGCGTGACGAGACGTTGGCCGCCTGGCGAAACTCATTAAGGTCTGAAATCGAAAATGACAAGATAATCACATCGCGAACTCACCACTTCTGGGAGGGCGTTCGAATTTGCGGTTCCGGCCACAAGATGCGGAGGCGTCGCGCCTTGCAGTTGCCGCCGCCCGCGTCCACGCAGGCGATGCAGCTGGTGATGGTAATCATGCCCGCTCCCACGGCCCCCCATCCGGATTGAAGCGACCTCCACGTTTCGTAAGAGGTGCTGGAGGCCAGGGATCCAATAGCGGCGCTGCTCGGGAAGCGCCCTCCGAGCCTTGGTGGATATTTGCCCCAAACGTGTTCCTCCTCGTTTGCGAATTGGGAGCATGCTTCCGTCGTGCGGTTGTCGTGCTCACGGCACGTGGAACACCCAGCGACACAGTCGCAGTCGGAAGAACGCTCCGCGCACGTCGCGTTCCAAGTGCACGATTGTCGAGAGGGGTGCGCATCGGGACTCAATCCTGCCACGCTGCTGGGAATGTGCGAATGAGGTGAAAGGGCACGCGCCAAGGGAAAGACCTCTGGTTACCCCAACTCCGCGTCGGTGTCCCTCGGAACGCTGGTGACACAGTCGCCAGACCCTCCATTGCATCCCCGCTCTTCTCTGCCTGGTCCTCCCAAGGCTCTTGCGACACGGTCACCAGAAGCTCGGGCCCCAGGTCGACACTATAGATGTGAACGCTGTGTCGAGCAAGCGTCTCTCATGCGCGACTGCACCCAGATGCGGTTGCATTGAAGGCGTACGGTCCGCGAGCTGCGCTGGCACCGCTTGTGCAAAACCAGGACGGATTGCTGAGAGTTCATGCTCGCCACGAGGTTTGTCGCCGTCGTCGTCGGCGGCGCGGTCGGGGTGCTTGTACTTGTGACGGAGATGTGCGGCTTCCCCGTCGCCGAGTCCTCGCGGATGGGTGGCTGCCCCGACGTACCCTAGAGCGACGTATCCTGCCATTGTGACCGGGAAAAGGCACGCGAAGGAGAGACTAAGAGCGGATGTATGTATAGCGGGGTGACCAGCGGGATGACCAGCTGGATGAAGAGCGGCGGAGTGGTAGAACCATGGCCATCGAGGCGAAGCGAAACATGGCGGCCGCGAAAACAGAGCTGATGCTCCGCTACCAACTAAAGACATGCATGTAAGAAGAAACAGGTGAAGGTATCCGTGAGCGGAATGACGAGCGGTAAAAGCGAGTCGAATAGCGAGCGCGAAACAGTACACAGGCTGTAAACAGCAGCGGAAGCAGTCAAGAATGTGGTGAGAAGAACAGGACGGGTAATTACCGTTCGGGTCAGCGAGGAGAAAGCAAGGCGGAAGACGAATACCACGAGGAGGGAGCGAGAAAGGAAGAAGCGCTTTAATTTGCCGCACAGGGCGAGCCCACTCTCCGCCCCGCAGGACTGGGCTCCGCCCGCGGTTCCCGCGGCGCCTCCGCTGCGGCCACAGCCTGGCCGCGAAGCTCTGGGACGAACCCACAAAGGAAAATCCTACCATCCAGGATCAGTCCGCATGCAATCGGGAAATGAGATCGAGTCGAAATGTGCATCGGATGGGACCGCATCGGGACGGAGTCGAGATCGAATCGAGTGGGCCGCGCCAAAATGAATAACGACGTCCGAAAGCATCGGGCAGCATCGGATCGCTGGCATATTGGAATCCAATTGAGTCGGGCCGGCTGGCATCGACATCGATTCGGATCGATCGGATCGAAATGGTCGATGCCATCCAACCATCAAGGGACCTCAACTGATCCTCCGTTTTCCTATCTACCCCTTCCGTCCCCACCTCTGCGTCATCTCGTGACATAATTGACGGCGCAAAGCTCGCGTGGTCATTTTCCGCTTTTAGGAGGCCCTTACCCTGGCCCCAGCAGGGGCCAGTAAAGAGCTCGAGATGAGAAGCTGGCCCTGGGGACGGGGCACGGACCTCAGGAGGTCCACGCTGAGAAACATCACGACTTCGGGGTCCCTGGAGGTCATCGACCCTCGGCCACCTACCAAATTAGAAGAACAAACTAGAATATGCTGGCACTCCGAGGCCTTAAATGCCACGGAGGATCAAAACCCGTTAACAGGTTCCAATGCCATTCACACGTACATACATACACGTATACACATACATGGGTTAGCCTGTGTGGACTGCAAGAAACGAGTGATTGCACTGTGGATGTGGAAGCTATGTGATGCCATCAACGTGGAGACGCTATGTGGAGTAAGTGTTGCAATGGGATGCACCCCAAGTTGAGTAAGCTATGCCGTGCAACCTCGACGGTCCCCCCAAGCACGGTGGGCGGCAACGAGGCTGGCAACGGGCGGCGACGCAGCAAAACCTCGACGGATCCCCAAAGTGGCAACGAGGCAGCAACGGGCGGCGACCTGGCGAAACCTCGACGAACAAAGAGCGGCAACAAAGCGGCAACGACGCGGCAACGGACAGCGACGCGACGAAACCTTCGGCGGAAACGAGGCGGCAACGAGGCGGCAACAGGCGGCGGCGAAATCTCGGCGGAACCCCCAATTGGGTGGCAATGAGGTGGCAAGGGCAGCAATGCGGCGAAACCTCGACGGACCCCCCGAATGGGCGGCAACGAGGCAGCAACAAGGCGGCAACGGGTGGCGACCTGGCGACCCGGCAAAACCACGACAGCATCCAAGTAGGCGGGAACGAGGCGACAACGAGGCGGCTACTCGCGGCGGCGCGACGAAACCTCGACGGACCCATCAACGCGGGCGGCACCGAGGCGGCAACGAGGAGGCAACGGGCGGCGACGAAACCTCGACGGACCCCCCGAGTTAGCGGCAACAAGGCGGCAACGGGCGGCGACGGGGCAAAACCTCGACGGCCCCATACAGGAGGGCGGCAACGAGGCGGCAACGAGGCGGCAACGGGCGGCGACGCGGCCAAACGTCGACGGAGTCCCCAAGAAGGCGGCAACGAGGCGGCAACAAGGCGGAAACGGGCGGCGACGCGGCAAAACCTCGATTGACCCCCAAGTGGGCGGCAACGAGGCGGCAACGGGCAGCGAAGCGGCGAAACGTCGACGGGCACATCCAATTACTTCGTATGACAAGTGAGAAGCCATAAGTGCAAATACCGCTGAGGGAATGCATATTCAATACTATCAAACACGAAATGTGATCCCACCAAAGTTGATATAAGTTTGCGCACTCACCCGCTTAAATAATACCATAACCTCTAGTGTGTTGCCGTTCTGACTCATGAGATCGTGCGGGCCACTTGCAAGCGCATGAACTAAAAACATTCAACCATCAGCTTCTGTACCACCCACTGATAGCTCGGGAAGAGCGGCAATCAGACATTCGAAACATTGAAGAGATCAGAACACATGCTTTTCGTCGTTCTGGACCTGTGGGGGGGCGTCGCCGAGACCTGGGATTGTCAAAAAAACGACTCCGGATGAAAGAAACACAGCTATGAAGAAAGGATCTGGACTTCCGAAGACACCGTGTTGAGAATGTGTGACATCGACTGTCTGGGCACCAAGAACACTGCTCCGCCATCGGGGACGCCTGTGCAAGAGCAGCCAGGCAGGTTAATTACACTCCTGCGGTGGCACGCGGGGATGCAACTCTCTAGCCGACCTGGGGCAGGCGTCCACGACGGCAGAAAAAGTCGTTCGCGCCATTCTTCGTCCGCGAACACTCTCTCGTGGGGGGGCCCCATCGTCGGCCCCCACGAGAGGTTGGGGACGGCGTCCAGGCGCTGTCCAAGAGCGCTGGGGAGCGTCGCCAGGGCGCTGCCCACACGCGCCAAAACCGCCCCCAAAGGACCAGAGCAGAAGCAAGTACTGGCGACACCCCAACACCGACAACAGGAAAGGAAAGGGGAGGCTTGGTAGAAGGAGGGTCCCGAAACAAGCCAAAGAGAGCCCGAAGACGGCCCAAGACGCCTGCAAGACGGCCCAAGAGCCCCCAAGAGGGCTCCAAGAGGGTGCCCACACAGGGGAACCAAACGGACATTTCGAGCCCTCCGCCCCGAGAGGCTACCGGGAGGCCCCAAAATGCACCCAAGAGGCACCCAAGAGGCTCCAAGAGGACCCCAAGAGCCTCCCAGGAAACCCCAGGAGGCTCCCAAGAGGCTCCCAAAAGGCTCCCAAGAGGCCTCTAAGATGCTCCCAAGGGGCCTCCCAAACTGCCCCCCAGATGCCTCCGAGAGCGCTCCTAAGAGACCCCAGACAGAATCCCTGAGGACTCTGACCCACCGGCCGAAAGGCCTTCGCAATCGCCGGCCCAACGAGCCAGAGGCGTGCTAAAATCTCTGGTACGGCTAGGCGTGTGAGATAGTTCCCCCCCCCATACCCCCCCCCGGGACCCCAAACCGGAGATTTGACCCCCCCCCCCGGCCCGGCGCGAGCGCATCACGAGGCTTCTCCGGACCCAAGAGGGCGTCAAGACGGGGCAAGAAGGCCCCAAGAGGCCTCCAAGACGGCTCACGAGGGCCCCGAGACGCCACACATGTGCTCCAAGACGCCCAAGATGGCCCCGAGATTGGCCAAGAGGCCTCCAAGACGGCCCAAGAGGTCCCAAACAAGCCTTCCAAGAGGGCCTCAAGAGGCTAAAATTGTTGATTTTCCATTGTGTTTTTCGGTGTTGTTTGCCTTTTTGTCTCTCCGGCTTCCCGACGCTCCAACACGGCCCCAGAGGCCCCGAAGACAGCCACAATACGGCCCAAGAGACCCCCAAGACGGCCCCAAGACGGCCCCAGATGGCCCCATGACGGCCCCAGAGGCCCCCAAGACGGCCCAAGAGGGCTCCAAAACTGCACCCAGAGAAGCCCGAGAGGGCGAACAAACATTTAAAAAAAACTAGTTTTCCGCCCCAAGGATCCCCAGGCGGCCCCAAATCTGCCCCCAGAGGCCGCCAGAGGCCCCCAAGACTCCCCCCAGACGCCCCAAAAAAAACCCAAGAACCCCCCCAGAGGCTCCGAAACGGCCCCCAACTGGTTTCAAAACTACATTCCAGAGGCCCCCGAGAACCGTGCCGCGAGATCCCGATACACCTACAAGATGCCTCTAACCCATAACCCAGGACTCTGAGCTTTCTCTCTGTGTCCCCCTTGCCCCCCCCCCCTTCCACCTCGGCCCCCAAGCGGCTTCAACATTGCCTTCCAGAGGCCCCCGAAAGCCGTGCCGCGATACCCCGATACACAAACAAGAAGCCTCTAACATATAACCCAGAACCCAGAGCCTCATTTCACTATCCCCCTCCTCCTCTTCCTCCTCCTCCTCCTCGTCCCCCTCTCCTCTCCCTTCGTTTCATTCCCCACCCTCCTCCTCTCCCGATCCTCTCCGATTCTTCTCCCCCCCATCCTCCGCCCCCCCCCTTCTCTCCCCGCCCTCCTTCTCCTCCCCAGCACGCGCGCCCGATTGGGCATCACTTGCACGTATTGCACTTCAGGGTGCCCTTCTTTTCGTCGCGCGCGACATGGGCAGGGCTCCTGGGAAACGCCGACTTCGGTAGTCTCCTCTCGCACGCGCCGCTGCACTGATACGCTCGGCCACTGCACGCTGTGAACCCGAGTTTCTCACAGCCCCCGCACACCACTTTGAGTTGTTTCGTTTTTCGATGATGCTCCACTTGTGTTAGCTTCAAATGTTTAGTGTCCGAGAACGCTCCCGGACGTCCATTTTCCGCGCATGTTTCGGTCTCGCGCATGGTTTTTTTTGTTGCCCGATGGTCCAGGATGGCCCTCGATGGTTGTCGCCGAGAAAAAATGCACACGTCCTTATGTTGCATCCTCGGGAGACCTTGTCTGTCCCGTCGCGGCCCTCTCCGCGTCGAATCCGCGTCGAATCCATGTCGGACGCGTCGGAACCGTGTTGAATCCGTGTCGAACCCGCGTCGAATCCACGCCAGATCCGCGTCGAGTCCGCATCGAGCCCGCGTCGGGCCCCCAAAGAGACACCAATTTTGGGGACAGGCGAAGTCCCCCGAAGGTGCAACAGAAACGCCCGAGCGACGCCAAGACGCGGAGGTCTGCTCTGGGCATGCCTTGCTATGCTCTGGCAGCGAAGGCGAGGGGTGGGGGGCGCAGCCACGGCAGGGAGGGGCGGCAGCGGGAGCAGCAGCAGCGGGAGCGGGGCCCCGAGGGCGGAGGGCCGACAGCAGGCAGAGCTCGCACCACTACTACTACTAGTACTACTAGTACTACTACTACTACTACTACTACTACTACTACTACGTACTACTACTACTACTACTACTACTACTACTACTACTACTACTACTACTACTACTACTACCACTACTACTACTACTACTACTACTACTACTACTACTACTACTACTACTACTACTACTACTACTACTACTAACTACTACTACTACTACTACTACTACTACTACTACTACTACTACTACTACTACTACTACTACTACTACTACTACTACTACTACTACTACTACTACTACTACTACTACTACTACTACGACTACTACTACTACTACTACTACTACTACTACTACTACTACTACTACTACTACTACTACTACTACTACTACTACTACTACTACTACTACTACTACTACTACTACTACTACTACTACTACTACTACTACTACTACTACTACTACTACTACTACTACTACTACTACTACTACTACTACTACTACTACTACTACTACTACTACTACTAGGCGTGTGAGATAGTTCCCCCCCCTACCCCACCCCCCGGGACCCCAAACCGGAGATTTGACCCCCCCCCGGCCCAGCGCGAGCGCACCACGAGGCTTCTCCGGACCCAAGAGGGCGTCAAGACGGGGCAAGAAGGCCCCAAGAAGCCTCCAAGACGGCTCACGAGGGCCCCGAGACGCCACACATGTGCTCCAAGACGCCCAAATTGGCCCCGAGATTGGCCAAGAGGCCTCCAAGACGGCCCAAGAGGTCCCAAACAAGCCTTCCAAGAGGGTCTCAAGAGGCTAAAAGTATGGGTTATCCATTGTGTTATTCGGTGTTGTTTGCCGTT
>CAUYUJ010015496.1:237500-329171 GCA_963575745.1 Prorocentrum cordatum
TGGCGGCTGCGCCCGCCGCTGACGCCTGCGGCTCGGACGCCCGCTTCCGGGTTCAAAAACACCCTCCCTTTTCACTTAGCAGGTCCTCCACTGGCCATCTTTCGGAGCTATTTGAGAGCTTGTGCTGTGCTGCTCCATGGCGAGCCTGGTCCCCGTCCAGCTCCTGCCTGGCCCGCAGCCGGTCGAGTTCCTGCCTGAGCGCGGCCAGCTCGGCAGCAGCGGCGGCCGCTGCCGCCTGAAGCCCAGACGCCTGCCTCCTGAGACTGTCCACCTCCGCCGCCGCGGCCGAGCCTGCCGACTCCCGCCGCTGCTGTTCCATGGCGAGCCTGGTCCAAAGCCGGTCCAGCTCCTGCCTGGCCAGTAGCTGGTGGAGCTCATGTCTGAGCGCGGCCAGCTCGGAGGCCTGCTTCCGCAACTGGTCGATCTCTGGCGCCGCGGCCGAGCCTGCCGACTTCGGCCAACGCTCCCTCTCGGAGAGCGCGGCCTCGGCACTAGCACCCCTCCGAATCTCCTCAGTTATCTGCCGCGTCTGATGGTCCAACATCCGCTGCATCTGGTCCACCATCGCCTCGGACCACATAGACCGATCATCTAGCCCACCATCGCTCAGGGTTTTTTTCTTCTCCTCCCGCGCCCTGGAGCGACGTTCCTCTTCCTGCAGCGGGCCTGGCACCTTCCCAGGCGTGGCATGCTCGGCAGCACCGACGGCTGCCGCTTCGGGCTCGGGGGCCTGCTCCTTCGGCCGATCCACCTCCGCCGCCAAAGCCGCGGCCGCGGGCTCGAGGCCCTCACCGTGCCCGCAAGCCGCTTCCCCTCCGGCGCGCCAGCCGCCGGCCTCGCCTCCTCCGCAGCCTGCCCCTCGGCGCCCCCCGCGCGGGCGGGGCGCTCGCTCTTCCGCGCCGGCTGCGCCGGCGCCGCCAACGCTGCCTCTGGGAGGCGCACTGGCGCGGGCGCGGTGCCCGTCCGCGCCGGCGCGCGCGCCGCCGGCGCCTTGGCAGAAGGCGCCTCCCTGCTCGAAGGCGGCCGAGTCAGTTTCGCCTCGGAGGGGCGCGCCGCCCGCGCGCTGGCGGACTGGGCGGGTGGGCTGGGCGGCTGCTCCAGAAGCGCACGCTTCGGGCCCATGAGTGCGAGCGCTGCCGTCCGGGCGCTGCGCTGGGCTCGTCGGGCGCCCGAGTGCACCCGGAGGCAAAGCGGACTCGAGGAAGACGAAAAGGATGAGACGAGAGAGGGAGAGAGAGAGACAGAGAGAGAGAGAGAGAGAAACCCCCAAAAAATGCCTGAAGAAGAAGCAAAAAAAAACATAAACAGAATTGCCGGCCAAACGGGCCAAACACGTGCGAGAATATCTGGTTTCTGCGTGGTCGCTTGGAGGATACTCCGCGCGCGGTGGCGGTCGGGCGGCCTGGGAGAATCATGATCGACCCACGAGCCAAGAAAGGGATATAGATATGTGAAGCATGGCAACCTGTTCAAGGCACCTGATTGGGCGACGGACAATTGCAATGCTGAGTGTATCGATATTGATGTACCGTGCCAAAGGCTGTGCTGTGCTGTGCCGTGCTGAACTGCGATGTGCACTGCCGCGGTTGTGTTATTTAGTGTTGTGGATCGAGTCCTCCTTGGCATTCAAGTCCTGATCGAACTGATCTGGACCTTACGCTCGAGCTGCCTGAGCACATAGTAGCCGCCCCAGAGCTATTTGAAGTGGAAACGTGGAGGACGTTCAATCAACTCGATCTCAAAATCCGACTCAGCTCCAACAAGGAACGACACAAGACGGGGCACAGGCTTACGGACGCGCCACAGGATGTGCCAGGGCCGCAATAAGGGATGCGCCAGGGGACGTGCCAGGGGACGCATCAGGAAACGTGCCATGAACGCGTCAGGGACCTGCCACGGGAGGTGCCAAAGCCGGCCAGAAGACGTCATGCCAAGGGACTTTGCGAGGGGCCCGCCACGGAACGGGCAGGGGAAACACCTGGGGACGAGCACAGAAACGCGACATAGGTCGAGCCAGGAAACGTGCCACGCCGAGTGGCCAGCTAGGGGACGTGCCAAGGCACGTCACGCCAGAACGTCGTAAGGGACGCACCAGGGGGCGCGCCAGGGCGCGGCCTGCCGCCCACGGGAGGGAGATTATGGACCACACTTTTTTGGTTTGCGGGGCGAGAGCACACCTCTTCCGGTAGAAGCTAGGCAGGCTACGTGCAGCTCTAATTGGGGAGACAGGGCACAGGCGGGCGGGGCCTCAGGCGGCCGGAGAGCGGGCCGGGGTGCAGGCGGCGCCGAAGAGCTCGCACAGGAAAACGAACGCCTTGGACAGGAGCCGGAGGCGAAGACCCGGAGGGTGAGCGGCGTGGTGTTGCCGTCAACGGCGCTCCGCAAACACCATCCTCAAGTGCTGCGAAAGAAAACGTTATACGCGACCAGGTCGACGTCCAGGGAGGAGAAGTCCACCATGAAGTCGATGAGCAACGTTGCGCCACCGGACGGTGAGGAGGGGGCTCAGGAGAAAAGGAGGACCACGAAGGCGACGTGCAGCGTTGCGCCACCGGGTGGTCGGGAGCGGCCCGGGGCGGTAGTCCAATCCACGTCCAGGGAGCAGCCAGCAAGAGGCGCGGCCAGAGGCAGGGCCGACCGTGTCCGACACGGTGTCGGTGGAGCGCAGGGAGGGAACCTGACCTGCACAGTCAGCGCATGAGGGCGGGCGGGTGCCACACACGATGCGCCGACGTCCGCGTGGCCGAGGGCCGGGCCTGAGCCGCGCAGCGCCAAGGCGAGCGGGACCGCCCAGGCGGCAAGGTGCAGTGCCCAGTACCGGGCCGAAGCCGCGCTGCGCCGGGCGCTGCCGCCACGGGAGGGGGGGGAAGCGAGCGGGGGGGAGCGAAGCGAACAGGGAGGAGAGAGGCCAGCATCCCGCGCCAGCCAAAGTCGCGTCTGCCTGTACCTAGGGTGCTCACGTGGGGGGCAAGCCCCTATAGGCACAGGTGGGACACAGGGTCCCATTGCAAGTAAGGACGGGGCGTGCTACGCCAGGCGTCGATGCTCCAGTCCGCACCGCAGATGGGCACAGGTGGGACACAAAGTCCCAGATCCTTGAATACGGGAGAGGGGGAGGGGAGGGGAAGGAAAAGACGGGGCCGAGGTGAAATTGCAAGTAGCCGTAGCCCGTGGAGCGCGGGCGCCACTGGGGCAGCGGGGTGCAGGTGGGGGGTAGAGGAGGATCCACGGTCCCCAGCCAGGTGAGAGAGGCGGGGCGGGGGTCGGGGGCGCAGGAGGCAGGTGCGAGGGGCTGGCTGTGTCGTGCTGCCGTAGGGCAAGGGGGGGATCAGGTCGACGGCTGGTCAGCGCCGCGGGCGCTATCCAGTCCAGGTGCCATGGTACCAGGAGCTGCGCGCCTGGTCTCCTTCGCGCCCGTCACCCTTAGCGACCCCCCTTTTCTTCTGCACGTCCTGGTATAGCCTCTGCTCCCGCCCCCAGTCCACGTAGACGCCTGCGCTGCGCGACCACGCCTCCACGCGATGGTGATTGGTGCTCATGTCATCCAGGAATTTGTCGATGATCCAACGTTGCCAGCGGCCCTGGTCGAAGGGGGCCTGGTCTTTGGATTTGCCCTTGCCCTCCTCCTTGCACATGTGCCTGCACCACGAATGCCAGGCTGCGTTGAAGTGGTATCCCCCTTCCGCTTGCAGCCTCTTCAGGTTTGTGACTGCTGTCTCGTGTGGGAGGCGCTGCCAGCCAACGCGGAAGGTTGCCCGCGCCCGGCTGGTGTCGGTGTGGCGGCGATCGCCCCTGTGGTAAGAGCCGCGCGATTCTGGCTGGCGCCAGGGTGCGCTCCCTGCGCCCCTGCCAGCGTCGTGGTTCTGGTCCCAGTAGCGCTCCTTGGTTCTGTCCCGGTCCCTGGCGTCGTGTTTGCGCCACAGTGCCCCCGCTGCGCCCTGGTTGCGGTCGCGGTCGCGGTCGCGGTCGTGCTCTCCTGTGCGGGCCCGGTCGGCCTCTCTGGACTCGTACCTCACTGCCGTTGTGCACGACTCCCAGGCGACTGGCCCCCGCACTCTGCCGCGCGAGCGCTCGATCTGGTGTGCAGGGAGGCGGGTGAGTGCAGGTCGCGGGTCCTCCGGGCCTTCGGACCGGCTCCGCGCGTGTAGTTTCGGTCATCGGCCGCGGCCTCTGGACGCACGATCGGCTCCGCGGGTGCGAGGGCGGCCCTCTGGTCAGTACTGCATGGGTCGTGCTCGGGACTGCTGCGTCGCTCGTTCCGCGGACTCGTCTTGGCTTGGTGCTCTTCGACTGCGTCCGAGTCTGAGGATGAGGAGACAGGATGGACTGCGCTTCGGGCCTCGGCGAGGCGCAGCTTCTGCCCTTGTGCCTGGTCGTCATTTGTCCAGTCGGGATCCTCCTCCTTAGGGGGCATGGCGGTGCAGGTGGTGGGATCCTGCGTGTCTGCCTGCGGCAAGAAGTGCTCGAGCTTGGGTCCGTCCTGCATTCCCCCTGAGGACGTCGCTATTTCTCCCCCGGTGTCGAAGCTGAGCATGGGACTGTCGCAGAGCGCTGGTGCTTGCGTTCTGTGCACCTTGCCGTGGATACTTTCCAGAAAGGTTGCTGCCCGGAGCGCTGCGTCTCCGCCGAGGACGTTTACGCGTAGCGTCCTGTCACCGACGCCCCATACTTCCACTTCCAGCCACTCGCTGTCGATCTGAACGAGTTGAGTCCGCCCGTCCTGTTCGCGGGCCAAGACACTGAGGACGGGTCCGGATGCTGCTCCATCCAAGGGCTGTGTCGATGGGGGCTCGGTGCAGTCCGCAGTGCTGAACCACCTGGCGCGGGGGAGGGTCTCACTCCTGAGGACCCCGTAGTCGCCGCACTGGATGCCCGGGTTGTCCGTTGCAGTCGGGCACAGGGAGTCTACGATGGGCGTGCCCAGGACTCGCCCTGGCTGCCTTTCACGGCTGCAGCGTTCCGCACACCTTCCAGGGGGATCAGGTGTCGCGCCGACGGCTGGTGGCGCCCCGACGGACTTGGTAGCTGTGGGTCTTGTGGCAGGCTGGACTGGGGTCGGCTCGTCGCCACGCGGAGTGGGCGGGAGCGAATGGGGAAGGGGTGAATCGCCACCGTGAGTGGGCGGGATGGGTGTCGGGCAGGGTGTCAGGCGCCTTTCCGTGGTGGGTCTTGTTGACTGGGCAGGGCTGGGTGTCTGCTTGGGACGCACGCCCGCTCGGGGGGTGGTGTGCTGCTGGGCCCCGCTGGCGGTCGCGCTCCCTGTGAGCGGCTGGGCGCAAGCCACGGCGTCGGGATCCCGGACGAGGGGTGGCAGTGCAGTGGGGAGGCGGTCGTAATAGCTGCGCTCTGTCTCGTCCCAGGCGGCTGCGCGTCGCAGCACCTCCTCTTGGTTGGGGCGTGCTGCGCCTTCTGACGAGTGGCGGGGATGCCCAGTAGTGCGGGGAGAGGTCTGGCTCCTGCTCTTGGGTACACGTCGGGGCCGTATCTGTCGAGTACCCGGCTCACTGCTGACGGGGCCATGTCCCATTGGTGGACCAGGCAATCCTCGCAGTACCAGCCCGCGTGCCAGCGCTTGGCCAGGAACATCTCCCTCATCAGCTGCACGGGTGGGAGCTTGTGGACCAGGTTGAAACCGTCGCGGAGTCCTTCTGGATCCGCGGCGTGCCCATGCATGCCAGGGCAGGCTTCCCCTGGCCCCCACCTGTGTCCCTCTGTGCCAGAGGGACAGCCATCACATCGCCAGATGCCGACATTCTCCGTGTAGAAATGGGCGTGCAGGCGGTCGTCGTTCGTGATGCTGGCTGGGAGGGTGGTTCCCACATTGAGGGGGTTCAGGTCGCCTTCCAGTGGGACCAGTAGCTGGTCTAGGGGCGTCAGGGCCGTGGGTGCGGACGTCGGACACAGCCCTGGAAGGGCGCGCGTTGCTCGGACAGGCATGTCGTCGGGGCGGTCGTTGATCCAGCTCTTGAAGCCCACGTCGTCAGGAATGGGTTGCCGTTCGGCCATTGCCTTCGTAGTCCAGCAGCATACGCAAAGACAGGTAAGGTCCTTCCCCTGGTAGTACTCCGTCAGCCTGTTGACGTTAATGGTTTGACGAATTCGCTTGCTGGCGTAGGCGCCTTTACGGTGCTTGAAGGGGCCGCGCAGGCACCCTTGGCAGTAGAAGTCAGCCTTGTACTGTTCCTTCCTCCACCTGGTGTCTCGGCTGTCTAACTATGGGGGCCTTAGCGTCACTCCAGGGCGTGGCCCGAGCGGGGCAGTGGCGTCCAGGTGCAGGCGCGTGCATGAGTATCCTCCACCTATCCAGGTGACGCTGCTTGCCTGTTTAGTCGGATCGTCGGCGAGGCCGATGCCAGATCCGATCACGTCGAAGTAGAGCACAAATACGTCGCACTCGTGGACCGCCAATGCAGACAGGTTGGCGGTGGACACGGTGCCTTCAATGACCGCGAGGGTGGCCTGGAGCGGGAATTTCTTAGCCACTCGGCCCTCCCAGGTCGCGGGGCAATTCGCACCCGTGGCCAGGGGGTGGTGGTGGGCGACCGTGACTAAGCGAGACACCGCCGTGATCAGGAGCTCCAGTGCCGAGTGCAGCTGCTTGAAGTGTTTCCACTGGAGTCCGAACAACGCGCCCAATTGGTCACGAGCGGTCTTGTCGCGCGGGCGGTGCGGCTCGCACAAACCGAGGATGGCCTCGATCACGTCTCCGATGCCCTCGGCGTCCCCGTATGGGCACAGACAGGTGCGTGGTTCGCGCTGTATGCAGGGACAGGGCGAGGAGGATCCTGGCTTGGATGGCACCCAGGGTCGCGCCGGTGCTGTCCAGTAAGCTGCTGAGAACTGCGGCCGGGCTTTCTTTCGGACCCATGTTACAGAAGGCATGAAACTCGGCCGCTGTGGGTGGCTCCTTGTGCTTTTGGCACCTGCAGGTAGAAGGGTGCCAGAATTCGGGTCAGCGCCTGGGGACGTCGGTGGGGATACTGGTTTCCTTGATATGCCACGCTGCCGCCATGCTCGGTATGTTCCTTCTGGGCGGGATAAGGTTGGGGTCGAGTGCGTGTGCGTTGTCTTTGTCCGTGACTCCGAGTCCTATCGCCCGCGTGATGGTCGCGAAAACTGCAGTGTAGACCAGGTTGCCGGCGTCCAGTCCTACCAGCGCCGAGCAGCAGAAGGGGTACCCGTTCATGCTCCATCCCTTCCTGTCCTGAAGGCTGGGCTCAGTAGGTTGGTCCGCGACGCCGTAGTGATGCGGATGTAGCCCGAGGCACCATAGCAGGCACGGACCGAGTGCTGAGCAGCCCAGTAGCCTTGTCGTTGCAACGTTGACGTCGTCCTCCAGGTCCTTCCAGCTGTGGTCGGCAGGGAGCGGTAGATCGGCGCGCGCCGAGAAGCCGGCCTGCTGCGCTTGCCGGGCCTTGATTACTTCCTTCTCCTTCTGTCTGCGTTCGGCCTCCGCCACGAGCCTGGCCTTTTCGTCAGGGTGTGCCGACTCGGGTATTTCGTCCACGAAAAGACCCTCGGGTCGGCCTTGGTCTGGCGCAGGCTTCCGTCTCGATTGGTATGGAATTCGAAGGCGAGGTCTGCCTTCCAGGCCCAGGTGCTCAGGTGATGTAGTGCAGCGTCTGTGGCCGTGCGGAACATCCTTGCGTCCGCGGTCATGATGAGGTTGCACTGGGACCGCGTCAGCCCCACGTGGATGCGGTGCCGGTCGTCGACGTGGCCTCAATTTAGCATGGAATTGGCCCGAGTGGTCATGAGGATGACGAGGGAGGCCTCTTGCCCCTGGGCGGCGTCGAGTGTGGTGGCCCAGATCGCCTCGCTCTCCAGAGTTCTGGAAAGAGCTCTGCGATCCCGCTGAGGTGCTCACTCAGGCCGTTTGCCGCCGCGGTGTGATTGATCCATGCTCCGTGGGCCCCCTGGTGGCGTGTGAGGAGCTGGAGCTGCCCCGTCCTTGCTGTCGCAGGGAGCTGGGGCCGTTCGTATTCAGGTCGGTTCCGTCCCCTTGCGCCGCTCGCGAGCAACGTCTGATGTCGTGTAGCGTGCCTGGGTTGCCAGCAAGTACGGGGGTCAGCTGGAGCTTGTACGCCGACAGTATGAGGATGGTGCTCTTGGTCCGTCTTACCCATGGTGCGAGGGCGCTCACCAATGCGACCACTGTGCGCGCCTCGCGGATGTTCGCGCAGCCGTCCTGGAACTTGGACTGAACCTCTTGCGAAGGGATGTGGGCGAGCATGAAGCGATGCCGGTCGTAGCCGGTGGCGCTGCTCCCTTTCGGGGCCACGCACGCTTCCTTGCTCCTGAATCCGCCTGTGGTGTCGATCAGGGAGTCGTCAGGTTCGAAGTTGCCGTCCTCGCTCTTCGCTGCTTCGTATTCTTGGTCGGACAGCGGTCGTGCGAATGGCCACACCAGTCCTTCAGCGCATGGCCGCTGCAGCAAGGGGTCCAGGATGGCAGAGACCAGTGTGCCCCCGTAGAACGCGAGCGAGGGCCACGCGAGCAGGGACGGATGGATCCGATAGCACTCCTCCAGCGTGACGGTGCACTCGGGAATGTCTCCTATGGCTGCTACGTACTTGGCGACAACGGAAACACCTAGCCCCAATTGGAGTGCCTGCTGGGATTTAACCGTCGGGCACAGCTGCCGCTCGTCGCCGAGGAGAACCGTCCTGGCCCCGCATCTGACGGCGTGGTTCAGGGACATGATGGCCGTGGGCTCGAACGTTTGTCCTGCCTCGTCGAGGATACATATGAAGAACTTCTTATCCCGGAGGTCGGCTCCCGCTTCGTACGTGGCCAAGACAAGTTTTGCCTTGGAAGCGACTTCCGCACGAAACTTGCGGAACCAGCTCGCATGCCCCGCGGAGACGTCGTCCTCCGATACGTTGTACATATTGGCGTACGTGGCTGCGGGGGTGATCGTTTTGGCCACGCTGCCCTTAACCTTGTCCTCGTGTGCGAGGCGCAGTGCCATGCGCGAGAACAGGTCATTGTTGTCTGGCTTCAGGTTTCTTCCGATTTGCGCAGCCAGGTTGTCCATGGACCCGTCGGTGCCGCCAAAGCAGCCTACTCCCCACCCTGGGGGGGAGGCAAGACATGTAGGCGTCCGCCACGCATGCCGCGACCTTGGCCTTCCCAGTCCCAGGGGGTCCGTGGCAGAAGGTGAGGAGGGCGTTCTGCGTCGCCAGCACGCGGCGTCGCTGGGCGTCGTTGGCGCGGCGCAGGTTACAGATGCGCGTAAGTTGTTCCTCCTTAGGGACCGGCAATAATCGCTGGAAAACACTGCCTGGGGAATCCTCCTCCAGTTGCGGCGTCAGTGGAGGTGTGCCAGTACGTGGGTTGGCACGGGATTGGTCGGGGTCACCGATAGCGCGCTCCAGTGTCACCGAGGCCTGTGCCAGCAGGAGATCTGCCGCTTCTCCCTGGGGTGGCACGGCCAGGGCTCTGGCCTTGTTGTCGTAGTCCTCGCGTCGAAAGACAAGCGTCCAAACGATTGGCGGGAGGGCGGTGCCCCAGAGAGCCGCCCTGTCGCATCCGATTGAAAAGAACTCCCGTATCGCCGCGTTGACCTGGTTGAATTGGGTTTTCATCGTGGTGCGATCGACCCTGTAGTATGCCTGGCCTGGGCGTGGCCTTGCAACTGTGTCGCCGGCGTCGTGGAAGGGACCGTTTCTCTTGGCGTCGTAGTGGACTAGCGCGATTCCCGCGGGGCAGCTCCGATCTGTGCCTGAGACCCTGTCGCCGGGGGCGGGAGGCCAGACATGCGTCATCTCTGCCAAGAAATCCACTGGTGGCGAGGATTTGGAGATGAGGAAAGGGTTCGGGGCGCCTGCTGCCATATCTCGCTCCGTCCATTCCATGGCCCACTTGGTGTCCCAAACCAGCAGGTAGTACTCGCTGTGGCCCTGCTGCTGCCCTTTGAACCCGTCTTGTAGGTGGTACCTATCCAAGATTGCCTGGCACTGCTCGTCGGGCTGGGTACAGGTGAGGATCTGCACGTCTAGGTCGCAGGTGGTCTTACTAGCGATGGCCTGCCGGGCCAAGGTGGAGCCGTCGTCGGGTGGCTTCACGTCTGCGTAGAACTCAGTGAAGAAGACCCTCCCTTGCTCCTGTCCGCAAAGCTGCATCCGCCGAGTCCAGTCGTTGGGTAGTGGGACAGCCCCGGGGACCGGTCCTAGGCAGGGCCGCGCTGCCGAGCCGTATGGGACCATGTACCAGGGAGTGCTGCAGAGTTCCTCGGCGTTTCTGGCGAACTGTACGCGACGCCCTTCGATGGTGGGTGCCCCAGGGGACGTGGGGGCCGGCATTCCGGCCGCGTGGGGCGCCGCGGGGTTGTCGGTGCGTTCCCCGTGCCGGTCAGAGTGGCCAGAGGTAAGTATCCACGGGGGGGGGTCCAGGGATGGCGGGCAGGGTCGACGGTGGGTGCCCAGGAGGGGGGGGGGCGGTGTGAAGGCGAGCTGTCCTGAAGCCGGGCTGGACGCAACCCCTCATGGCCAGGGAGCCGGCCAATGCCTGCCCAGCGCTGTGGACTAGCTGCTCCTGTGTGTTGCTGGGGGCGGTTAGTCTTGGTCCAGGGGTGCTGTACCATGCCATTGCTGATCACCATCCCAAGCGGGGGTGAGTACCTGGGTCCGTTGTAGTACGTTGGAAATCCAATCGGTATCGCGTCCCAGTCATCCTCGTGGACGCACGGGTCGATGGGGATTGCTTCCCGTCAAAAACCCAGTCCCAACACCAGCCTGGGCATTGTGTCCTCAGAATCTCTGTTGTATCCACGCCCCTCGTCATGGCCCACAGGTCGCCTCCCTTTTATGAAATTTTGGGGATCAGGTAGCCCGTGGGGTGGGTAGCCGTCCATGTGTTTGGCGATCTAAGTCTGCTTGCGCTGCCTCATGTGCTCGGTTGATGTGAAGTGCCCAGGTTCGTTGACCGTTTTGCCGCACTCGTCACACAGCAGCAATGTCCGCCGCCGATGTCGTCGTCAATGTATGCCCACCTGACACTGGGGGCCTCGCGACACCTGAAAATGATGCACCCTTCCTTGTCCTTGGGCGGGTGTGAGCGGCAGGGGGCAGCGCGCGGCCACCTGGCCAGGATTTTGGCCTTATTCACCAGGGGGTGCAGGGGGGCAGAAAAAGCCCAACTTCCAGGTAGCTGCCGATCCGGAGGGCGGCGCCCTGAGCCTCAGCGGCTGGGGCGGCGATAAGGCGAGGGGAGAGACGGGGCGAAACGGGGCGCAACCTCTGGTCCTGCACCCCCAGAACGCGCACAGTGAGGGGGAGGTTAGACGCAACCCCTGCAACTGCTATTCCTGCTGGCCCAGGTCTCGAGAGTCTCGACGGCAGCGGGGAGGTCGGAGATGGGGAGCCCCGCGAGATCGGGGTCGGGAAAGGCGCATGGTACGTCTTGAGGGGGGTTGGCGTGCCACACGATCCATGCGGAGACGGCGGCGCGCCCCTCCTGCCTGAGATAGTCGGCCCAAAACACCCCGAATGTTGCCAGAGCGTCCGCGGCCATATTGAGCCGTCTTCGGACGGCCTGCCACGTGAGCCGCCACCCCTTGGCTTCCAAGGGGCGGAGGCGTTGGTCCATTTGCCACACAGGTGCAGTCTCCTGCAGATCCCTGCGCCTGCCCCGTAGCGGACGGCGGCGAGGTTGTCGCCAACGATTCTGGCGGCCAGCGCACCGCCGGCGGACGCGTCTATAGCGTCCAGTAGGCCTAACCCTGCCCCGCAGCCAGTGGTCTCGCCCACCTGGGCGCTGTCAGAGCCGGGAAGGGCGATCACGCACGAGGCGATCCTGGCGGGTGGCCCACCGGTGGTGGGGTGGTGCCAAAGTGCGGCGCCGGCTCCAGCCACTTTCGCCCTTCCGGCTATGGAGCGGGCTCCGCCATCGAAGGTGCTTTCGCACGGCCATTGGGCCCGGTCCTGATTCCTGATCGGGGATGGGGGAATCGCTGACGGTGACCTCCTGTCCGTGTTCCATGGACCAGGAGGCGATGAGCATGAGGCAATGCCTGCTGCATGTTCTGCAGAAGGTGCCTGACCAGTACGCGGTGGGACTGTCGTCCGTGACGCGGGGGCAGGGAAGCCACCCTGGCCGAGCTAGTAGCCACCCGGCGACCGCGTGGGTGGCCCGGAGGTGCAGGAGGTGCTGGCCGGGCAGGTTAGCGCCCGTGGCGGCAGCCAGCCTCCTGCAGTCGCCGCCAGCCCTGTTGGCCAGCCGTGTGCCGTGCAGGGTGGTGGACCCATGTATGACGCAGGGAGGGACGCCGTGCGGCATGCACTCCTGGCAGGCAGTGTCAGGACGCGTCCAGACGCTGTCAGCGTCGGTGCCTGGCATGGTTATGGTCATGTCGTCGTCCCCAGGGGCGTCGCTGGATCGGTCAACCACCATTCCGGCGCGACTGAGTGGCGCCGCGCTGTCTGTTTCCAGAGGCGCCCTGCCGAGCGCGACATGGTATAACTAGGAGACTTGGTGCGTAAATACGGCGAGTGCCCGCGCGTGGTCGCCAGGGGCGAGGAAGGCTTGCGGGAGCAGGTACGGTGCATCTCCAGGACACACCAGTGTCCAAGCCAGCGCGACTGCGGGGCATCATCCCCACAGGTGCTCGCTGCCGGCCTCTCCCATGCCACACAGCGGGCAGGCACCGCACGGGCTAGGCGCCGAGCTGGGCGCTGCGCAGGTTGGGCCGCACGCGTTGCGGGTGTTGGCGGCGAGGGTACGGAGTCGCACAGGTAGGGCGCACTGCGGAAGCAGTGGCCACTTCGCTAGGGGACCTGCCCAGTGCCCTAGGCATCGGTTGCACCAGGCGACGCCTCGGTACTGGGCCGAGGCGGTATGCCATGCGTGATCGGCCTCGTATTGACATTCTTTACACTGGCGGGGGAAACGATCCTGAGCGCTACGCCATCTCGCATGTCCTAGGAGGCCGTTGGAGAGAAACTTGAGAATGTGGTAGGCAGCGGTGAAATCAGCCGCTTGAGGGAGGATGTCCCATTCCCTCGCTTGTCCTGGGGCCCACCTCCGTTGTTAGCTGACCCTTGCGAACCAGTCATTGGCCGTGGTTCCACGTTGCTGGGCCCATGCGGCCGCGTAGAGGGCGCGGCCGAGGAGCCGGGAGGCGACGCGCGCGATCCACGCCGCCGCTCTCCGCCCGGGAGAGGCGCGTGCGTCGTAGAGCTCGAGGGTTCTGGACCGCATCTTACTCATGGCCTTCCCCCAGGTGCCAGTGATCATAGCGTCAACTTCTGCGAGCGTCATGGCCCCCCGCGGTGGTCCCACGTGAGCCGATGTGCGTGAGACCACTGCTGCGCCCAGGCACGGCCATTGTGACCTGACGCACGACGCGCCGAACGGAGAGTGTGCCATGATTCGCCTCCACCAGGCGTGATTGACGGCTGGGACAAGGGCAGTCCTGAACGCGCACGTACACTCATCCTGCCAGATCCAGGCGTTCCAGATGCCGCTTGGGCCGAGTTCGTGGGTGAGGATCCTCTTTGTCAATTCTGGAGCGAGGCCAATCACCACCGGTGCTCCGCTGGAGTGACGGTTAACCTGCACAGGGAGGGATGCACAGACACGCCGTAGATTGTCCAGTGCTGCAGGGAGCACGAGCCCCTGGCACGTGTGGACGTCGACGCAAAGTCCAGCCATGTGCGAGGCCCACGGAAGCAGGATGGAGGTGCGCAGGGCCTGCTCGACGGTGGTAAGAAATGCAGCAAGGTCGTCCACGTACGCGGGGCATCTGTCCCCGGTGGCGGCAGATGTTGCCTCAATGACGGGGTCGTATGCCATGCACCATGTGAGGGGGGAGGCGGTGCCGCTCATGCCGACGGACCGCAGTAGCCGCCTCCTTGGTCTGGCGTGGGTGCCCTTGCACGTCTGAACGTGTCTATGCTCGATGAGGGCCACAAGGGCGTGTCTGAGCCAGGTTGGGAGCCCTCAGCGCCGAAGTAACTCCTCTACCCATTGTAGGGACAGTCTCTCGAACGCTTTGCTCTGGTCGGCGAATAGCGCCGCCGTAGCAGTGGACGGCGAGGCCTCCGCCACTGCCCCCCTGATGTGGGTGTCTACCAGGGGGCCGTAGTCCCCCAAGAAGTGATGCCAGGCAGCGCCAGGAGGGGGGTTGAGGGCGGGTGCTTTGCCGAGATGGTCGGCGGCTGCAGTGATGCTGGGCCCGTATTGTCCACCTCTCTTGGCTGCTTGATCTCCTGAGAGCTGAGGTTTGATCAGTCGCCCGAGCAGGTCCGCCAGGGATGCGCCGAATAGGCGACGCATGCAGGTAGGCAACTGCAGGGGCGCAGGTCGTTGGTGCGCTCGGCGTCGGGGATCTTCAATATCCACACTAGGAGGTCCACGGATGGGCCGAGGACTTGCTCGAGGCGCCTTGGGTTCGCATGGGCAACGTGCCAGGCCTGGGCCAGGAGGCAGGCGACGAATCTGGAGCCCGGGTGGTATGCTTCGCACGGTTCGCCGTCGATGCCAGGTGCGCTTCCTGCTGGGTTCAAAACGACGGCGGCTAGGCGGCCCCACCGTGGCGCAGGGAGGTCCGGTAGGTGAGTCGTGCGTCCACCCGCAAAGTAGGAGTCCAGGAGGCGTGTGTGGGCTGGCGGCAAGGGTGGCACCGACTGCCAAATGCCTGCTCGGCTGTTCCATAAGACCTTCTCCATTCTGGGGGCGGTGTCGTTCCAGCGGTCGTCGGATCCTCGCACCCCTCTAAAGAGTGTGTCCTCTTGAATCTCTCCCGACCAATGCGGTAGTGCGGGGCAAGCTGGGACCTTTCCACGCCAGCGCCACGTTGCCACGGGGTCAGCTGGGTCGCCCGTCGCTGGGTCTGGTCAGCGCGCCATCTGGTCTCCCAAGCGGCTGCCTCGCTGGGTGACAGGTCGTTGCCGCTCCATCCTGCGCTTGTCATCCATGCTGCAAAGGGCCCCGTCGGTCTGAACGCCCTGGAGCCGCTTGCGGCCCTTCGCAGCTGCACGCCCATCATGGGGACCAGGCGACGTTGGTTCAAATGTTTTGATCGAAATACTGCACCTACAGCCTGAGAAATGCACCATCAAACCCGCCATGATCGACTTCAGGGAACAGGAATCTGGATTATCAAAACGAATTTCAAATATCCCACGAATCTTTTTTTTATTGTCCGTTCTGGTCGGTCGGCCAACTAGCTCCACCCCGCGCCCGAATTTCTCTTGGTTCATCTGGTCCAAGAGCTCTACGTGGTACACTGCTGCAGTTGAAGCCAGAGCTACGTAGCTTGCTTCTTGCACAAAACCGGCATCATCTCGAAAAATACGTCTCGACGACCGACGGTTCCCGGAAGTGTTTTGATCAATATACTGCACCTAGAGTTGTGAGAATTGCACCATCGAACGCGCCATTATCGGCTGCAGGGAACAAAAAATCTGGATTCTGAAAACGAGTTTCCGAATCTCTCACTATCTTCGAAAAACCGACCTCAGGTCATCACATTGTCCGTTCTGGCCGGGTCGGCCAACTAGGAGCCGGCGGTAAACCAACCAGGTTTTTTTGGCGGTTTGCGGTCCGACCACGGGGCCCTACAAGGGCGGTCGGGTTGGTGCAGCCATCCCCTGTGGGCTGGATGTACCCTCGGGACCCTCGTAGAGCTACTAAAGCACGAAGTCCTGATCAGAATTGGACGAGAATTCAATATCAGCTTAAAAACTCGAAAACAAGTGTTCAGTACTTCGCAGAGCAAAAAACTTCATGATCCCAGTGCGACCCTACCTAGGAGTTGGAGCCCCTATGACAGCAGCATTAATAGTAACAGTAAAGCTAAGCTAAAGCTAAGCTGCACCTAAGCTACAGCTAAGCTAAAGCTAAGCTAATGCTAAGCTAAAAGCTAAGCTAAAGCTAAGCTAAAGCTAAGCTAAAGCTAAGCTAAAGCTTAGCTAAAAGCTAAAGCTTAGCTAAAGCTAAGCTAAAGCTAAGCTACAGCTAAGCTAAAGCTAAGCTAAAGCTAAGCTAGCGCTAAGCTAAAGCTAGGCTAAGTATAAGCTACAGCTAAAGCTAAATATGGGCTTAAGCTAAAACTAAGCTAAAGCTAAGCTAAAGCTAAGCTGAAGCTAAGCTAACGCTAAGCTAACGCTAAGCTAACGCTAAGCTGAAGCTAAGCCAACGCTAAACTAAAGCTAAGCTAAAGCTAGCTAAAGCTAAGCTAAAGCTAAGCTAAAGCTTAGCTGAAGCTCAGCTAAGGCTAAGCTAAAGTTAAAGCTAAGCTAAAGCTAAACTAAAGCTAAGCTAAAGTTAGGCTAAAGCCAAAGCTAAGCTAAAGCTAAGCTAAAGCTAAGCTTAAGCTAAGCTAAAGCTAAAGCTAAGCTTTAGCTAAAGCTAAAGCTAAAGCTAAAGCGAAAGCTAAAGCTAAAGCTAAAAGCTAAAGCTAAAGCTCCCAGGGGACTGGGGGAACCGCGGGGCGGGGACTGGGGGAACCGCCCGGGGCGCTTTCCACTGCCCGGCCCCTTTTTAAGCTAGAGAGTAAGAACCCTTCTAGGCAGAGCCTAGGTAGGGAATAGAAATATCACAGCTACGAACATGAGAAGTTTACAGCCCGACGAGCCACAATATACTGCAGCTGCAGAGAACACTGTAGGTGTGCACCTGCCTCCCTGCCTAAGGTAAGTGCATGAAACGATTTATCATCTCGAAAAGTGCATCCCAACGGCCGACGGTTCCACCACGTTTTTTGGGCAGAAATATTCCAGCTAGAGACCTGAGAATCGAAAATCTCATGGGGAAACACAACCCACTACTTGTTACAAATATAATGGTTCCCGAAACGAATGTTCAAAACTCTCAGAAACTTCTGAAAACCGACACAAAGTTCCCACATTGCCCGTCTGGGCCGGGTAGGCCAACTAGCTCCACCCCGCGCCGGAATTCCTCTAGCTCATCGAGGCCGTCAAATCTCTCACCTCTAGCGTCCAAAACCCGGATAGCAAAAAAAAACCTGACACAGAAAGCACACGCGCGAAAAGGCAGGCAAGCACACACGCGCACGGAAACACATACATATCCATTTGCAAACACAGGCAGAAGCGCACATGCGCACTAGGAGCCGGCGGTAAACCGTCAACCTTGGTTCTGCGGTTCTGCGCAACAGACGAACGCTACCAATGCTTCTGCATCAGTTTCTGCACGTACCAGCTCTGTAGCTCTCCTACAGCCTACAGAAAATGGACCACATCTGTCAAGTTCACTCGAAGAATACAAAAAGTTTTGCAGACCTAGCCCGAGTAGCAGACCCAGTTCAGGCCCCAGAATTCCTCTAGCTTATCGATGCCGGAGAGCTCTACGAGGTATTACACGGCGCCGGCGGTAAACCCTCAACCTTTCTTACCGCCGGGGGACTCGCAGAGCTTCCTGACCACATATTATGCACGAAGAAATAGCAGAGAACGGATAGTTTTTAAGCCCGAGCTGTTAGCAGATTGATCTCAGGCGTCTAGTGATATCCCATTGCTGCGCTGGGAGGAAGTAGCAGAGTACAAATCCGTTTTTGGCGTCTGCGTTCAAAACAGACTCAAACCAAGCGTCTAGATGCCCCTCTGATGTTTCGGCCGCTCGAGTTCAGTGATGCAATTCAACATCGTTTCGAAAAAAATCAGTCGAATACGAATAACTTTGTGAACCTAGCTCGGATAGCAGACCGAGCTCAGACCTCTCGATGCAACAGACGAACGATCCTGATGTTTCTGGATCGGTTTCTTTGCGCACCAGCTCTGTAGCCCTCCTACAGCCCGAGTTACGTGCGAAAACCGACAGCACTTCTCAAGATGACTCGAAGGATACGAATAGTTTCGCAGACCTAGCTCGAGTAGCAGACCGAGTTCAGAGCTCTGGATGCAACGGACGAACGCGCCTGATCAGTCTGCATCCGTTTCTGTACGTAACAATCTCTGTCGAAATGACTCGAGCGGTACGAATAGTTTTGCAGACCTAGCTCGAGTAGCAGACCGAGTTCAGACCTCTGCATGCGACAGGCCGACGCGCCTGATGTCTCCGAGTTGGTTTCTGTGATTACCAGCCCTGTAGCCCCCCTACAGCCCGAGTTAAGAACAGAAAACTGACAGCACCTCTCAAGATGACTCAAACAATACGAATAGTTTCGCGGACCTAGCTCGAGCAGCAGATCGAGTTCAGACCTCTGGGTTCAACAGACAAACGCGCCTGATGATTCTGAATTGGTTTCTGTAAGTATTAGTTCTGTACCTCTTCTATAGCTCGAGTTATCTTCAGAAAACCGTCACCGCGTGTCAAGATGACCCGAAACAGCCGATCCCGCCGCAGTGCTTTTTGACAGTAAAAGGTACCCGATCGAGTAGAGATCAAGACGGCGAGCGGGAATAAGATCGAATATCACAGGTAAAAAACTAGAGCTCAAACGAATTGTTGAATTTCGAGAACAAAATTTTCAACCGACCAAAAGTCAGTAAAAGGTCCGTCGAGATTTTTCTTGCCAACTAGCTCTCCAGCGCCCCGGAACGGGGAGCCGGCGGTAGACCGTCAACCAGGTTACAACCGGGACCCTCGTAGAGCTCTCGAGTGAACAGTGCCCTCACAATGATTCAAAATAATATTTCAGTGTAGTAAAAAAATGTTCCATTAATATTTTGTTTACATTAGAACTCGAGATCTCGATATTCAACAGCGCTAATCTACTACATGTGCAGAAATTGATGGATAATGTATCTTGCTTGAGGCTGTTGTCAAATGCACGAGGCCATTATAATTTTGCAAAAGAAGAATTCCGACAGCCAACGGTCCCTCCACGTTTTCTGGCAGTAATATCACAGCTGCGGACCTGAAAATTTAATAGGGAAACGCGGCACAACCAAATCCACGTTACAAAAATAGTGGCTCCCGAAACGAATTTCCAAATCTCTCATAATCTTCGAAAACCGACGCCAGGCTGTCACATTGTCCGCCCGTGCCGGGTAGGCCAACTGGGCGCCGGCGGTAAACCGTCAACCATTCTTACCGCCGGGGGACTCGTAGAGCTTCCTGACCATATATTTGGTGTTTGGTCAGGCTACACAAGGCGCGTGCGCCCAAGCCTAAGGGCTAGAGCCAGTTAAATCCGCCTCCTCCGCTTTGCAGAGGAAATTTCTTTAACGATGTGCTCCACACCTGTGCACAGGCGCTCGGCAGCAGATAATTCTGCCTCCGTCACGGTGGCTCCAACATCAAACATGTAGGCTTTTGAGCTCACGAGTGTCCACGGGCCATTATCTGGAGCAACTTCAATCCAGTGACCTCCTGCGGCACCCTCACTGCTCACTCCACCATCCCAGCATCCTCTGATGTATTTGATGTTTGTCCTATTCTGTTTGATGTAGTCGTGCTTGTAAATTCTGTAACAGTTTCCTTCTCTCGCATGGTGTGTAAGCTCATCAGCATAGGCATTGGCTTCCCTATAGATATGTTTCCAGAAATCCCTTCCGTACGTCGGGCATCGTATGTTGCGTTGTTCACTCACGTCATACATGATATTTTGTATCCTGGCGACCCGTTTGGCATACCCACTGTTGTCACAAGCCCAGACTCCCCTCAGCCATTGTACGACCGTCCTACTGTCACCGCACATTTCAACAGCAATCCCTTCCATCCCAGGATCCCATATCGTAGTTTGTTCATTTATAACTGCAAGGCGTCGGGCCAACTCGTCATCTGTCGGTGTCTTCGCAAACCCTCCCATCCCCCTCTCCTTACTCCTCCTCACAAACATATCCTGCACCTTGGGTATATGTGATATGTGTTCCACAAACTCCTCCCAATCCGTCGGTACAACGCACGTGTCGTGCCATAGAAGAGACCTCCATTTTTCAAAGGGTGCATGCCAGCTGCTCGCCACGATTCGCGGTCTGCCTCTGAGCCGTCTCGTTCCCTCCCTCGACATCGTCCGACTTACTGCCGCCAGCATTTCATCCCTCTGTACCGTCCACTCCCCCGATACGTGCAACATGGAGCGCAGCGTCTGCTGCCACGATTTGCTATACACAGCGGACGGCATGTGGCACTTGTATTGTGAGACCTCCACGGCAAATCCAAAGTTATATCTCACAACTTTCTCCACCAACGTCTTGACCCCCCCCCCCCTCTTTGAACATCTCCCTGGATCTATTGGTACTGCGATCCCTGAACTCCTCCCACGTTTCCGTCTCTTTTCTGTGTAATCCTCGCATTGTGTTTAGACATATTCCTTCAAAGCTTCTCAATATGTTAAGCACATGTTCATTACAGCTCCACCCCACACATCCATGGTATATAATATGTTGAACTCTGCTCTGGTACCGTCTGAATTGTTCCCTCATGCTCACCGCGCGTGATCGATAGAATTTAATATCAGCATAGAAACACCGCCTGCCTGCATCAATACGGTGCCGCACTGCATGGAAATCCCTCGGGTTCGTCACAAATTTAACTCCCAGTATGTCACACTCACTTTTTCTCGGCAGAACGACCGCCTCACGTAATTGATAGGGTAGGCTGGGGTCTCCAGCCCGCGCACAAATATCATCTCCCAGTTCACATACTAATGATTGTGGCCCCTGGTTCTGTCTCAGCCCAAAAAACCAGATACTCCAGACTCTCAATTTTCCAGTCCATGCCAGCCCGTCTGAGGGCCACGGTCAACATACTCACCACATTCCTCAGCTGACTCGCCGAGGCTGCCAACAGCACCACGTTGTCAGCCCATATGTAATGGTTGACAAGCGCCTGTTGTGCCCCCTCGCCGTCCAATCGTACTCCATAATGACATGCTTCCCATGATTCCGCAATAGAAGCCCAAATTGCCTCCAACACAATATTGAAGAGCACTGGACCTTCTTTCCCTCCAGTTCGCTCCGACTTGTTATACAGGATCTCTTCACTGCACACATCCTGGAAATCAAAAACTGCTGTGTTTCCAATCATAGGCTCCACAATTGCAATAATCAAATCTGTTGGATATCTCAGATGTTCCATCGCGCGGATCACCACCGAGACAGTGGCATGATCAAACGCGTTCTTTATATCCATTATCCCCAGATGTACAGACTCGCCTTTTCCCAGAGAGTGGCATGACGTGTCATATGCAATAGAGGAGCAGTCACATGATGAACTTTGTGACTCTTCTGGAATCCATATGTCACCAGTTTTTTGATATGTCCATGTTCCTCCACAAGAATAAGAAGGCACGCCATGTACCACTTGCTCATAACACTTAACAGCGACATTGCACGAGTCTCCCCAAATTTTTGGACCATGCTCATTTTTGGAATCAACTGCACGCACAACTTTCTCCACGAATCTGGTGACGGCTTTTTCTGAACATGAATTTCTTGAAATGAGCGTCGTACCAATCTCAATGCATTCCAAGGTATTGCTTTGAGAATCTCCGTCGCCAGGCAGGCCATCAGAGCCCGCTGCGGCCCCGCCCTTCAATCGGGCTCGAGCCCCCAGCAACACACCCATAGATATGACCCTGTTCGTAGTTCTGCCCTCTGCCTCCCACTTTGTCCGTAGTCGATGCAACTCTCTCTTTGCAGCTCCTCCCTCCCCATCACATGTATATGACCGTTGGACGTGTTTGTTGAGCTCCTCCACCCATCTTTGTTTATTTTCTGTCAGTATCCCGTCACACACCATTTCCTTGATACACCTACGGGGTCCATGTTTGAGGCCATTGGAGTCCTTGAGGAGCTGTTCCCGCCTGAACTTTATTCGGAGTGTTTTTGACGTCTCAATAGTTGTTTCCCACGCTCACCGAAGACACCCCTCCTTAACTCCGCTTCAACGTCCACCAGTTGGTCAGGTTTTTTGATTGGTTTAGTATCCGCCCTGCCCTTTGTATGCCTACACATCGTCGCAGCACTCACAAGCATCTCTCCCACTGTTTGTATATTTATGTCACCCTGTTGGTTCATATGTTGCTGCACCTGCACGTCGGCCAGTGTACTGAACACATTCGCTGACTCATAATCCCCCGGGGCCCAATTGATGAGGCTCGGGGGCCTGGGTCGCACGGAAGGCTTGCGCACCGACGCATGTTGTATCCTCACCCCTACCTTCGCATGATCACTGTAACGTGACGCTCGATCCAGTGTAGGATCAACAAATTCCACCATGCATTCAAATGAACAGTTGATCCGAGCCACCTCGGTACCTGCAAATTGTGTCGGCACAAATACATAGTCCAACACCCTGGAGTAACTGCTGGTACTCCACGGCCTGTGCGTCACTTGTCGCACGCCGTAGGTGTTGGCTGCACAAAGACCCCAGTGATTCAGAAAGCGCACGAGCATGTCCCTCCTCTCCTCATGATGCTTCGCCTCCGACCTCATCCACACCTCCTCCAATCCCCCTCCCGTGAAACCCAAGAGATTTGGTCCCAGCTCCGTCTGCGCATCTGTCCCCACAAACTGCAATACTTTTGACCCCTGGTATTGCTCACTACATAGTTGCATGCATGCACACAGCTTAGCTAGAACGTCACAATGTTCATCGAGCCGATCATCTCCCCGCTGCACTGTGGGTAGGTACACTGAGGACACGACCACATATGCAAATTGTACAACTGCAAACCTCTCTCCACACTTACTGTCCGAGATAGTCGCCGCCCATGGGCCCCTGAAGGCCACAGCAGCCCGTCGGCACACACTGAAACGCACCTGCCACCCACATGCTTCAAATGCTTCCGATGGCATGTACTGGCACTCCTGCAAGCATAACACATCATAATGACAAAACTCCAGCATTGCTGGCAAAAGCTCGCTATTCCTCATGTTGACATTCCAAGTTGCCACCGCGAGCTGAGTGGCAGGTTGGCACCGTCAATTGTTCGTTTGTCTGAGCTTCGTGAGTAACCCCTCTTGATCCACCTCAGGCTCCACCCTCCTCAAATTGTTAGTGTGTAGCGCCCACCCACTGTGTACACCCCATTCAGCAATCAACACTCTCGTGTCTGGATCTGCTTGTGGGTTTTGTGTAAACCATATGTATGATTTTGGCGGCCCTGGCTCCCCCTTGCATATTGTCCCCGTCGTTTTCTTCACTTCCGCGAAGCAACTCTGGAACTTACCTATATGTTGGACATGGGGTGTTCTCCATGGCGCACACTCTACATGAAACTTCACATTCGGTGGTAGATCAGTGTTTCCCCTTTTGTATTCACTGTCAAAACAATTCCGAACCTGCCATATGATCTCCACTGCCGTCCCCTTTTTGAAAAAGATCCGCCCGCGTGTGTATGGCCAGTACCTGCCAGTATTCTCCCCCGCAGTTCTCGCATGATCAAAAGCAGCATTATGTGTTGCATCCAGCGGATCCAATCCCAATAGTTTTGTTATGTTGTCGGTCAGTACCTGTTGTTTCATGGCCTCCCTTTGTTTTATCTCTCTATTCTTCCAACCCTCACGTGATATCCAACCTTTGAATTCAATATATGATGGTACCCAGTTCGAATTATGCCCTGCACCACTGCCCGTGTCACCTGATCCATATCTAGTCGAACCGCTTGTGCAAGATTGAGCGTCTCCATTTCTCAGATTCTGAATGTCAGCTTGGGCCTGCCTCATTTGCTCCGATAAAGTTTTGACATCTGACGTTGTTTTATCCATCTTTTCCTCCATGACATGCAAGTCAGCTGCAACAGATGTTTTGACCTCACTGACCGTCGCCGTTACTTCGCTCTGGCCCTTCAAAATTTGTCTGGACATTTCCTCGGGCGTCATTGTAGCTGGTTGAGGCGCCTGGACAGCAGCACTTGGAGCTACGGCCAGACCACTCGTAGCCTGGGGGGCTTGGGCTGTAGCTAAATGAGGCGCCTGGACAGCAGCATCAGGAGCCGCAGCCAGACCACTCGAAGCACTGAAACCTTTGCCCCCCCTTTCGCCCTCACCTCTCTCAACCACTCACTGCTCGCATTCCCTCCCATTTTGCTATCTTCTATTTTGTCATCCGCCATGATTGCTGATGAACGTCGTTTGTTTCTCTCTTTGACTGTACGTAATGTGTGAAGTGCAGCCTGATATCTATCTGATTGCCCAATCTTCTTGAAATCGTACGCCCCCTGCTGAACAAAAGCCTCTGGTGGAGAAATGTCCAATTCCAGTGCTATCTGATCTTCTCTCTTCTCCTGCGTCGTTAATCGCGGCACAGTACCTGATGCGTCTTTCAACCAATCACACGGATGTGGGTCACAATCCACACCAAAGTCAGCTGACGTGAAATATTCACTCTGATCGTCTTCTGATGGCACAATATATGCTCCCTGCGAGTCCGTTTTCAATCCGAAGAATTAGGAGAGAACGAAGAATTAGGAGAGAAGAATTAGGAGAGAACGAATGGTCCGAAGATATGGACCATATATTATGTCCGAATATATTATGTCCGAAGAATTAGGAGATATGGACCATATATTATGTCCGAAGAATTAGGAGAGAACGAATGGTTTTTCAGCCCGAGCGCTGATAGCAGACTTGCTGTGCGTGTAGAAAATACCGCCAGGGAGAAAGTTGCAGAGTACGAATTCTGTGCTCAGAACGGACCCAAACCAAGCTTCTAGATGCTTCGCGCCTCATGATGCCCTTCTAATTTTTCGGCCGCTCGAGAACAATCAAGAAATTGAGGATCATTTGTAAAAACGCATCGCTCAAATACGCCCTAGCCCGAGTAGCAGACCGAGTTCAGACCTGTGGATGCAACGAACGAACGCGCCTGATTATTCTGCATTGGTTTCTGCGCGCATCAGCTCTGTAGCTTCCCTAGAGCTGGAGTTAAGTCCAGAAAACTGACAGTTCCATGGAGATGACTCGAGCAATACAAATAGTTTTGCAAGGATAGCTCAAGCAGCAGACCGACTTCAGACCTCTGCATGCAACAGATGGACGCGCCTGATCTCTCAGAATCGGTTTCTGTAACTACCAGCCCTGTAGCCTCCCTACAGCCCGAGTTCAGTACAGAAAACCGACAGCAACTCTCAGGATGACTCGAACAATACGAATCGTTTCGCGGACCTAGCTCGTGGAGCCGGTCGAGTTCAGAGCTCTGGATTCAACAGGCAAACGCGCCTGAAAATTACGAATCGGTTCCCGTAAGCATCAGCTCTGTAGCTCTCCTATAGCTCGAGTTATGTTCAGAAAACCGTCACCGCGTGTTAAGATGACCCGAAACGGCCGATCCCGCCGCAATGCTTTTTGGCAGTAATATGTACCCGATCGTGCTCAGATTAAGACGGCGAGCGGGAATCAGATCGAATATGGTCAAAGAATACTAGAGCTCAAACGAATTGTTGAATTTTGAGAACAAAACTGGCACCGGCGGTGAACCGTCAACCTGGTCACCGCCGGGAACCTCGTAGAGCTCCTCTCACGCGTAAAGTGCTCAGAAACGAAAGAGAGAGCTTCTGGAGGCATCTCGAAAAATTGAACATTCATGTTTTTCATGTCGAGATGAAGTTGGTTCCGCCAAGTGTTTTGATAGTAAAATTGCGCCTACACCATATTAAGACGGAGAGGCCCTCATTGTCGTTTACAGGTGCGAAAAATCTGCTTTCTCATAATAAAAGGTCAAATATCTCTCCAATCTTAGCAAAACCGACCAAAAGTTGCGAGATTGTCGGGTCGACCAACTAGCTCCACCCCGCGCCGGAATTCCTCTAGCTCATCGATGCCGGAGTAGCTCTACGAGGTATTTTCAACCGACCAAAAGTCAGCAAAAGGTCTGTCGAGATTGTTCTTGCCAACTAGCTCTCCAGCGCCCCGGAATGGAAACCGGCGGTAAACCGTCAACCAGGTCACCGCCGGGGCCCTCGTAGAGCTCTTTTCTCACACGGCGCTCCTCGGTAGACATGAAGGAAGCGTCTGGAGCAAGACCTGAAAACACGAAAAATCACATTTTCTGTTTCATCCAGTGTCGGTTCCTCCAAGTGTATTGATAGTAATACTGCAGCTACGGACCTGAGAATTTCACTGGCAGACGCGGCATAACCCACTACAGGTGCGAGAAATCTGGTTTCTCAAAATGAATTGTCAAATATCTTTCAAATCTTAGCAAAACCGACCCAAAGTTACCACATCTTCTTTTCTCGCCGGGTCGACCAACTAGCTCCACCCCGCGCCGGAATTCCTCTAGCTCATCGATGCCGAAGAGCTCTACGAGGCACTGGGAACCGGCGGTAAACCGTCAACCCGGCTACCGCCGGGAACCTTGCACAGCTCTTTTCTTGTACAGCTCTTTTCTTTTCTTGTACATCTGGAGCGAGAAACGAAAAACTCGAAAAATCACGTTTTTCTGTTTTTATCAAACGTCGGTTCCTCCAAATGTTTTGATAGTAATACTGCACCTACGGACCTAAGGATTTGACTGGCAGACGCGGCATAACCTATTACAGGTGCGAAAAATCTGGTTTCTCAAAATAAATGGCCAAATCTCTTTCAAATCTTGGCAAAACCGACCCAAAGTCACCACATTGTCTCTTTTGGTCGGGTCGGCGAACTGGGAACCGGCGGTAAACCGTCAACCAGGTTACCGCCGGGGCCCTCGTAGAGCTCATTTCTTGCACGGCGCTCCTCGGTACACATGCAGGAAGAGTCTGGAGCAAGACCAAAAAAAATATATATATCATGTTTTTATGTTTTTATCCGAAGACGGTTCCCCCAAGTGTTCTGATAATAATACTGCACCTACGGACCTGCAAAGTTAACTGGCAGACGCGGCATAACCCACTACAGGTGCGAAAAACACTGGTTTCCAAAACGAATGTTCAAATCTCTCACAATGAAGGGCGCCGGCGGTAAACCGTCAACATGGATACCGCCGGGGCTCGTAGAGCTCTTTTCTTGCCCAGCTCCTCGGAACACGTGGAGCAAGCTTAAGCGAGAGCCAAAAAACTCTAAAACATCGGTCGCATACAAATAGTTTTGCGGACTTAGCTCGAGACGCAGACTCTGTTCAGAGCTCTAGATGTTTCAGCCAAACGCCCTTGATGATTCTGTATCGGTTTCTGTGCTCTATAGCCGTGCCAGAGTCAAGTGCAGAATACCGACAGCGCCTGTAAAGAGAACTTGAGAAATACGAATACTGTTGTGGACCTAGCTCGAGTAGCAGACCGAGTTCAGGCCTCTCGATGCAACAGACAAACGCGCCTGATCATTATGAATCGGTTTCTGTAAGTATCAGCTTTGTAGCTCTCTGAAATCTCGAGTTGAGGACAGAAAACCGTGAACGCGTGTCAAAATGACTCGGGACGCAGTTGGTTCCAGCAAGTCTTTTGATAGTAATATTGCAGCTACGAACCTGAGAATTTCACTGGCAGGCGCTGCAACACCCACTACACGTGAGAAAAATACTAGTTCTCAAAATGAATTGTCAAATATCCTTCAAATAAAAGCAAAACCGACCCAAAGTTATCACATTGTCTCTTCTGGTCGGATCGGCCAACTAGCTCCACCCCGCGCCCGAATTCCTCTAGCTCATCGATGCCGAAGAGCTCTACGAGGTAAGTTTGTCCAACCGACCCAAAGTTCACACATTGTCCGTCGGGGCCGGGTCGGCCAACTGGCACCGGCGGTGAACCGTCAACCTGGTATTTCGCGTCTTTTACGAAGGCCGGTTCGAGCTCCTATGGGAGCAGGCCTAAACACAAAGAACCTAAACAGCGAAGCTGTACAGGAAGACAGCGAAGCTGCAGAGATTAAAGCAGAGGTGCATGAAACAGCGGGGCTGTACAGATATGCACAAGACTGCCCATACACAAGAATATATCACTAAAACAATGAAACGCAGTAACCACTGGTTTATACAGCGACCACACGAGAAGCAGCGAGAGACCATACAGTAACCACTGGTTTATACAGCGATTACCGTCTCAACACCACTGAGAATGCACAAGAGATTAAAGAAGGTCAGAATGCAGATAAGATCAAAGGCCTACTGGGCGCCGGCGGTAAGCCGTCAATCTTCCTTACCGCCGGGAGACTCGTAGAGCTTCCTGAGCATATATAATGTCGAAAAATTGCAGAGAACGAACAGTTTTTCAGCCTAAACGATTTCAGACCTCTCGATGCAACAGCCAAACGCCCCTCATGCTTCTGGATCGTTTTCTGTGCACGAGCTCTGTAGCTCTCCTACAGCCCGAGTTACGTGCGAAAATCGACAGCACCTCTCAAGATCACTCGAAGAATACAAATAGTTTCGCGAATCTAGCTCGAGTATCAGACCGAGTTCAGACATCTGAATGCAACGGGCGGACGCGCCTGATGTCTCCGAATCGATTCCTGTGATAACCAGCCCTGCAGCCCCCTTACAGCCCGAGTTCAGTGCAGAAAATCGACAGCACCTCTGAAGATGACTCGAACAATACGAATAATTTCGCGGACCTAGCTCGGGCAGCAGGCCGAGTTCAGGGCTCTAAATGCGACAGGTGGACGCGACTGATGTCTCTGAGTCGATTCCAGTGATAGCCAGCCCTGTAGCCCCCCTACAGCCCGAGTTAAGTGCAGAAAACGGACAGCACCTCTCAAGATGACTCGACGAATACGAACAGTTTTGCGAACCTAGCTCGGGCAGCACACCGATTTAACTCGTAGAGCTTCCCTTAGCAAGTGATTGCTGGAAGCTTAAGAATAATTCCGGGGCGCAGGAGAGCTAGTTGGCAAGAAAAATCTCGACGGACCTTTTGGTGACTTTTGGTCGGTTGAAAAAATTGTTCTCGAAATTCCTCAATTCGTTTGAGTTCCAGTATTTTTTTCCCGAGATTTTCGATCTTATTCCCGCTCGCCATCTTGATCTCAGCTCGATCGGTCATCTTTTACTGCCAAAAAGCGTCCAGGCGGGATCGGCCGTTTCGAGTCATCTTGATACGCGCTCTCGGTATATTGGACTTAACTCGAGATACAGGAGGACAGCTACAGAGCTGGTAAGCACACCTTATCGATTCGAAATGATCAGGCGCGTTCGTCTGTTGCATTCAGAGGTCTGAACTCGGTCTGCTAGCCGAGCTAGGTTCGCAAACCTATTTGTATTATTCGAGTCATCTTGAGATCCGCTCTCGGTTTTCTGCACTTAACTCGAGCTATATGACAGCTACAGAGTTGATACTTACAGAAACTGATTGAGAATCAGCAGTCGCGCTTGTCTGTTGAATCCAAAGCTCTGAACTCGGTTTGCTGCCCGATCTAGAATCGCGAAACTATACGTATTGTTCGAGTCATCTTGAGAGGCGCTGTCGGTTTTCTGTACTCAACTCCGGCTGTAGGGGGGCCACAGTGCTGGTAGTCACAGGAATCGATTTGAAGACATCAGGCGCGTGCGCCTGTCGAATCCAGAGCTCGGAACTCGGTCTGCTGCCCGATCTAGGTCCGCGAAACTATTCGAATTGTTGGAGTCATCCTGAGAGATGCTGTGGGTTTTCTGCACCTAACTCGGGCTGCAGGGGGGCTGCAGGACTGGTAATCACAGGAATCGATTCGGAGACATCAGACGCGTCCGCCTGTCGCATTGAGAGGTCTGAACTCGGTCTGATACTCAAGCTAGGTTTGCCAAACTATTCGTATGTTTCGAGTCATCTTGAGAGGCGCTGTCGATTTACGCACGTAACTCGGCTGTAGGTGAGCTACAGGGCTCGTACAGAAGACAATCCAGAAGCATCGGGGGCGTTCGGCTGTTGCATCGAGAGGTCTTAAATCGCTTGGGCTCAAAAACTACTCGTTCTCTGCAATTTTTTTTCGACATTATATATTGTCAGGAAGCTCTACGAGTCCCCCGGCGGTAAGAAAGGTTGACGGTTTACCGCCGGCGCCCAGTTCGAGCTCTGGATTCGGCAGGGCAACGCGCATGATGTCTCCGAATCGATTCCTGTGAGTACGAGCCCTGTAGCCCACCTACAGCCCAAGTTAAATGCAGAAAACTGTCAGCAGCTCTCAAGATGCGTCCAACAACACGAATAGTTTCGCGAATCTAGCTCGGGCAGCAGACCGAGTTCAGACCTCTAGATGGAACAGACGAACGCGCCTGATGATTCGCAATCGATTTCTGCGAGAATGACCTCTGCGGCTGCCCTACAGCTCGAGTGAAGTACAAAATACCGACAACGCGTATCAAGACGACTCGAAACAGCCGATCCCTCCGCGATGCTTTTCTGCAGAAATATTCACCCGATCGAGCTAATATTAAGCAGGCGAGCGGAAATAAGATCGAATATGGTCAGAAGAAATACTAAAGCACAAACGAATTGTTGAATTTCAAGAACAAAATGTTCAACCGACCAAAAGTCAGCAAAAGGTCCGTCGAGATTTTTCTTGCCAACTAGCTCTCCAGCGCGCCGGAATTACTCTCAAGCTTCCAGCAACTAGCTAAGGGAAGCTCTGCGAGTTACTTTGAGGCACCACGTGACAAATCACGGAAAGTCACGTACAAAGGTCAATGAGCACTCAAATCAAGGAAGCAACGAATGACCTACTTTGAGGGATCAAGCGAGGCTCTTATTCAACACACGCGCATGCACGACAACACACACACGCATGAAGAAAGGAAACGCAATCACAAATCAAGCGTGCTGGATCAGTCACATGTGCATCATCTGTGCCGTTTCCGATGCTTCTTGCCGCTCCGCGTCAATGCACTCCTGGAAGTAGAATGGGAACCGGCGATAAACCGTCAACCTGGTCACCGCCGGACACCTCGTAGAACTCCTTTCACGCGTGAGAGTGCTCAGAGTCAAAAAAAGAGAGAGCTTCTGGAGGCATTTCTCGAGAAAGTGAACAGTGATGTTTTTCATGTCGAGATGAAGTTGGTTCCTCCAAGTGCTTCGATCGTAAATGTGCGCCTACAGAGCTCATATTAAGACGCAGAGACTCTCATAGTCGTTTACAGGTGCGGAAAAACTGCTTTCTCAAAATGAATTGTCAAATATCTTTCAATGTTTCGCAAAACCACCCAAAAGTTACCACTTTGTCCTTTCTGGCCGGGTCAACCAACTGGGCGCCGGCGGTAAGCCGTCAACCTTTCTTACCGCCGGGGGACTCGTAGAGCTTCCTGACAACATATAATGTCCAAAAAAATTACACATAATCAATAGTTTTTCAGCCCAAGCAATCAGACCTCTCGGATGCAACAGCCGAACGCCGCCGATGCTTCTGGATTGTCTTCTGCACGAGCTCTGTAGCTCTCCTACAGCCCGAGTTACGTGCGTAAATCGACAGCACCTCTCAAGATAACTCGAACAATACGGATAGTTTGGCAAACCTAGCTCGAGTATCAGACCGAGTTCAGACCTCTGCATGCGACAGGCGGACGCGTCTAATGTCTCTGAATCGATTCCTGTGATTACCAGCCCTGCAGCCCCCCCTACAGCCCGAGTTAAGTGCAGGAAACCGACAGCACCTCTCAGGATGACTCGAACAATACGAATAGTTTCGCGAACCTAGTTCGGGCAGCAGACAGAGTTCGGAGCTCTGAATTCGAAAGGCGGACGCGCCTAATGTCTCCGAATCGATTCCAGTGATTACCAGCCATGCAGCCCCCCTACAGCCCGAGTTAAGTGCAGAGAACCGACAGCATCTCTCAAGATGACTCGAACAATACGAATAGTTTCGCGATTCTAGATCGGGCAGCAGACCGAGTTCAGAGCTCTCGATTCAACAGACAACGTCCACTGATGATTATGAATCAGATTCTGTACGCATCAGCTCTGCAGCTGTTCTGTAGCTTGAGTTAAGTACAGAAAACTGAGAGCGTCTGTCAAGATGACTCGAATAATACGAAAAGGTTTGCGGACCTACCTCGGCTAGCAACAGGCGAACGCGCCTGATCATTCTCAATCGATTAGCTGTGCTTACCAGCTCTGCAGCTGTCATAAAGCTCGAGTTATCTTGAGAAAACCGTCACCGCGTATCAAGATGACTCGAAATGGCTGATCCCGCCCGTATGCTTTTTGGCAGTAAAAGGTACCCGATCGAGCTGAGATCAAGATGGCGAGCGGGAATGATATCGAATATCACGGGAAAATATACTAGAGCTCTAACGAATGGTTGAATTTCGAAAACAAAACTGGGCGCCGGCGGTAAACCGTCAACCTTTGTTACCGCCGGGGGACGCGTAGATCTTCCTGACAACATATAATGTCGAAAAAAATTACACCGAAAAAATAGTTTTTCAGCCCAAGCAATTTCAGACCTCTCGGATGCAACAGCCGAACGCCCCCGATGCTTCTGGATTGTCTTCTGTACGAGCTCTGTAGCTCTCCTACAGCCCGAGTTACGTGCGAAAATCGACAGCACCTCTCAAGATGACTCGAACAATACGAATAGTTTGGCAAACCTAACTCGAGTATCAGACCGAGTTCAGACCTCTGCATGCGACAGACGGACGCGTCTGATATCTCTGAATCGATTCCTGTGATTACCAGCCCTGCAGCCCCCCCTACAGCCCGAGTTAGGTGCAGAAAACCGACAGCACCTCTCAGGATGACTCGAACAATACGAATAGTTTCGCAGACCTAGTTCGGGCAGCAGACAGAGTTCGGAGCTCTGGATTCGAAAGGCGGACGCGCCTGATGTCTCCGAATCGATTCCAGTGATTAACAGCCTTGCAGCCCACCTACAGCCCGAGTTAGCAGAGAACCGACAGCATCTCTCAAGATGACTCGAACAATACGAATAGTTTCGCGATTCTAGATCGGGCAGCAGACCGAGTTCAGAGCTCTCGATTCAACAGTCAACGGCCACTGATGATTCTCAATCAGATTCTGTACGTATCAGCTCTGCAGCTGTTCTGTAGCTCGAGTTAAGTACAGAATAGGTTTGCGGACCTAGCTCGGCTAGCAGACCGAGTTCAGACCTCTGGATTCAACAGACAAACGCGCCTAATCATTCTGCGTCGATTAGCTGTGCTTATCAGCTCTGTAGCTGTCCTGAAGCTCGAGTTATCTTGAGAAAACCGTCACCGCGTGACAAGATGACCTAAAACGGCCGATCCCGCCCGTGTGCTTTTTGGCAGTAAAAGATGACCGATCGAGCTGAGATCAAGATGGCGAGCGGGAAAAAGATCGAATACCACGGGAAAACCAACTAGCGCCCCCGAATTACTCTTACGCTTCCAGCAACAACTTGCTAAGGGAAGCTCTACGAGTTACTAGCTCCACCCCGCGCCGGAATTCCTCTAGCTCGTCGATACCGAAGAGCTCTACGAGGTACTCTGAGGACCCCCTTGTTGCGAATCGGAGCAGCACATTCTTCGCCGAGGGCCCCCTTTGACACGAGCAGGCTGAAGCTCAAGCGCAATCACATTATCCGGACGCTGCGGGGGGTGAACAATTCCTGGCCAAGGGCCGATGGTGTCTCACGTCTGGCGCGGAGGCGATGTTCAAGGTTCCCCGCTGCGTCCTGGAAGAGGCGGCGGAATTCAGCTTCCATTCCGAAGTCCAGGACATACCGCGCGAGGGCATCGAGATGCCAAATGGAGGCCTCCTATTCCTCGTCCCGAAGAGCCAATCCGGCGCCGCCTGCGAGGGGCAGCCATATACGAACCAGCGAACAGACAACCGCTGAGCTTTGCCAACGCACACAACCGACTGCTGTGCTGGCTGGTGGGTGGGGATATGCCGATGGGGTGTGCCGCGCCGAAAGAAAGGGGTCGGGTTGGAGAGGTGCGCCGTGCCGAAATAAAGGCGTCGGGGCGGAGGGTGCGCGCGGGGGGGGGGCGTGCCGAAAGAAAAGGGTCGGGGCGGAAACGGTGCGCTGGCTGGTGGGTTGGGGAAATGCGGATAGGGTGTGCCGTGCCGAAATACAGGGGTCGGGGCGGAGAAGTGCGCCGTGCCGATCTAAAGGAGTCGGGGTGGAGAGGCGCGCTGGCTGGTGGGTGGGGGGGATGCGAAGGGTGTGTGGAGTGGGCGTGCCGTGCCGAAACTGGGCGCCGGCGGTAAACCGTCAACCTTCGTTACCGCCGGGGGACTCGTAGAGCTTCCTGACAACATATAATGTCGAACAAAAATTACACTGAAAAAAAAGTTTTCTAGATCGGGCAGCAGACCGAGTTCAGAGCTCTGGATTCAACAGACAACGGCCACTGATGATTCTGAATGAGATTCTGTACGTATCAGCTCTGTAGCTGTCATGTAGCTCGAGTTAAGTAGAGAAAACCGAGAGCGCCTGTCAAGATGACTCGAATAATACGAATAGGTTTGTGGACCTAGCTCGGCTAGCAGACCGAGCTCAGACCTCTGGATTCAACAGGCGAACGCGGCTGATCATTCTACATCGATTAGCTGTGCTCATCAGCTCTGTAGCTGTCCTAAAGCTCGAGTTATCTGGAGAAAGCCAGCAGCGCGTGACAAGATGACCCGAAACGGCCGATCCCGCCTGGACGCTTTTTGGCAGTAAAAGATGACCGATCGAGCTGAGATCAAGATGGCGAGCGGGAATAAGATCGAATATCACGGGAAAAAATACTAGAGCTCTAACGAATGGTTGAATTTCGAGAACAAAATTTTCAACCTACCAAAAGTCAGCAAAAGGTCCGTCGAGATTTCTCTTGCCAACTAGCTCTCCAGCGCCCCGGAACTCGCGCCGGCGGTGAACCGTCAACCTCGTCACCGCCGGGGACCTCGTACAGCTCCTTTCACGCGTGAGAGTGCTTAGAGTCGAAAGAGAGAGCTTCTGGAGGCATTTCTCGAAAAAGGCAAAATTGATTTTTTTCACGTCGGCATGAAGTTGGTTCCTCCAAGTGTTTCGATAGTAAAAGTGCGCCTACAGAGCTCATATTAAGACAGAGAGGCACTCATAATCGTTTACAGGTGCGAAAAATCTGCTTTCTCAAAATGAATTGTCAAATATCTTTCAAATCTTAGCAAAACCACCCAAAAGTTATCACTTTGTCCTTTCTGGCCGGGTCGGCCAACTGGCGCCGGCGGTGAACCGTCAACCTAGTCACCGCCGGGCACCTCGAAGAGCTCCTTGTACGCGTAAGAGTGCTCAGCAACAAAAGAGAGGGCTTCTGGAAGCATTTCTCGAACAAAAAGAAAACATCATTGTTTTTCCTGTCGACATGAAGTTGGTTTCGCCAAGTGTTTCGATAGTAAAAGTGCATCTAGAGAGCTCATATTAAGACAAAGAGGCCCTCATAGTCGTCCACAGGTGCGAAAAATCTGCTTTCGCAAAATAAATGGTCAAATATCTTTCAAATTTTTGCAAAACCACTCAAAAGTTGACACTTTGTCCGCCCCGGCCAGGTGGGCCAACTGGGAACCGGCGGTAAACCGTCAACCAGGTTACCGCCGGGCACCTCGTAGAGCTATTTTGTTGCACAGCGCTCCTCGGAACACGTCAAGGAAGCTTCTGAAGCGAGAGCCCAAAAACTCAAAAAATCACGATTTTTCGGTTTCCATCCAAAACCAGTTCCTGCAAGTCTTTCGATAGTAATACTGCAGCTACGGACTTGGAAATTTAACTGGCAGACGCGGCATACCCTTCTACACGTGAGAAAAATCTGGTTTCTCAAAATGAATTGTCAAACATCTTTCAAATCTGAGCAAACCCGACCCAAAGTCACCACTTTGTCTCTTAAGGCCGGGTCGGCCAACTAGCTCCACCCCGCGCCGGAATTCCTCTAGCTCATCGATGGCGAAGAGCTCTACGAGGTACTAGCTCCACCCCGCGCCGGATTTCCTCTAGCTCATCGATGCCGAAGAGCTCTACGAGGTATTACTCTTAAGCTTCCAGCAATCAATTGCGAAGGGAAGCTCTACGAGTTATAAAGGGGTCGGCGGGGGGTGCGCCGTGCCGAACTAAAAGGGTCGGGGCGGAAGGGAACGAGCCTCAGTCCTACGCTGAAACAGCTGTCTCGGGAGTCGGTGTAGCTCACGCCAAAGAGCACTGACATCGATGCTGGCAAATGCCCAGTCCCTGGTAGCTTGCCACTCGTCCTCCTTCACTGCTGAACTCACAGCTGCGTTAGAAAACCTCCCAGTCGTTGAACTCCCAGGGTGTGAAGTCATAGAATCTGTATAATGAGAACAATGCAACTGCTCATTCCGCAACTCCTCATTCCGCAACTCCTCACCCTGCAACTCCTCATCATGCAACTCCTCTTTCAGAACACCTGGATCAACAGAAACAGAAACCACTTCCGAGTTTTTGTTGTTGTTAGTTACTGAAGAGCTCCAGTCAAACGCAGAATCAGGCTGAACATGCTCGACCTCGTCGCCCATCACCTTCTGAAGATTTTCCTGCCAATCTTCATTCAGAACCGCAGGGTCAATAGAGACAGAAACCAGCATCGACTGCAGCACACCCTCCGAAGACTCTAGCACATCTCGAGGCTGCACCACACCAGGAGACTCCTCCACCTCCTTCCACACCTTAAGATCTTCCTGCCCAGCCTTCCCAAGACAATCCGACGGAGCGTCCGGAGATGAAGCGTGGCAGACTTCAGAGCTGGAATCAAACTGGCGCCGGCGGTGAACCGTCAACCTGGTCACCGCCGGGAACCTCGTAGAGCTCCTTTCACGCGCGAGAGTGCTCAGAGTCGAAAGAGAAAGCTTCTGGAGGCATTTCTCGAAAAAGGCAAAATTGATTTTTTTCACGTCGGCATGAAGTTGGTTCCTCCAAGTGTTTCGATAGTAGAAGTGCGCCTACAGAGCTCATATTAAGACAGAGAGGCCCTCATAATCGTTTACAGGTGCGAAAAATCTGCTTTCTCAAAATGAATTGTCAAATATCTTTCAAATCTTAGCAAAACCACCCAAAAGTTATCACTTTGTCCTTTCTGGCCGGGTCGGCCAACTGGCGCCGGCGGTGAACCGTCAACCTAGTCACCGCCGGGCACCTCGAAGAGCTCCTTGTACGCGTAAGAGTGCTCAGCAACAAAAGAGGGCTTCTGGAAGCATCTCGAACAAAAAGAAAACGTCATTGTTTTGCATGTCGACATGAAGTTGGTTTCGCCAAGTGTTTCGATGGTAAAAGTGCATCTAGAGAGCTCACATTAAAACAAAGAGGCCCTCATAGTCGTCCACAGGTGCGAAAAATCTGCTTTCGCAAAATAAATGGTCAAATATCTTTCAAATTTTTGCAAAACCACTCAAAAGTTGACACTTTGTCCGCCCCGGCCGGGTGGGCCAACTGGGAACCGGCGGTAAACCGTCAACCAGGTTACCGCCGGGCACCTCGTAGAACTATTTTGTTGCACAGCGCTCCTCGGAACACGTCAAGGAAGCTTCTGAAGCGAGAGCCCAAAAACTCAAAAAATCACGATTTTTCGGTTTCCATCCAGAATCAGTTCCTGCAAGTCTTTCGATAGTAATACTGCAGCTACGGACTTGAAAATTTAACTGGCAGACGCGGCAGAACCCACTGGGAACCGGCGGTAAACCGTCAACCAGGTTTTTTTTGCGTCTTTGCTGGGACCATCTTGGCCACTGAGGCCAGGTCCAACGAAGTCTCAGGCGAAGCGAAGCCTCAAAATTGCCAAGCAAGCAGTCCGCTCTTATAGAGAAACAGAAGCATGCATGACCAAAGACGTTCGCACAACCTGTAGGAGAACATCGCAGATGCGCTCCGCCACTGAAGGCTCGTACAACCCTACAACAGTGAGAACACTGAAGAGGCAAGACTAAGACTACGACAAGAGAGCCAGGAGACCTGGCCAAGGACTGAACATGCACACACTGAATTGTTAGAGCTCAATGAGAGATAAAGTGAGGAAAAGAAGAACAAATGAAAAACAAGCATTACAGCCTTCGCTGCACTGAATAAAGATGCACTGAATAACCACACGAGGCAATCTCAATAACAAACAAAAAAAGACCACGCGAGGCGATCTCAATCATTAATGCATGACCGCACGAGGCAATCACAATCTGAAAGACTATGCACTGAGTAAGGATGCACAGAAGGAATTCAATGCGCTACCCGCACTCGAAAGAGATCAACATGCAATCCACTCAAGGCAGATCTGGAAGAAACGAGACTTACGAGCACCACTCTAGGCAGTGCGGAACAAGTCCGCGTATACAAATTGCCACCACCAAACCGCAACGAGACATGAGTATGAGAGGCAGACAATGACAAGCAAGATGTATTACGAGCACCACTCTAGGCAGTGAGGAACAAGTCCGCGTACACATTTTGCCACCGCCAAACCGCAACGAGAAATGAGTATGAGAGGCAGACAATGACAAGCAGGATGTATTACGAGCACCACTCTAGGCAGTGAGGAACAAGTCCGCGCATACAAATTGCCACCACCAAACCGCAACGAGACATAAGTATGAGAGGCAGACAATGACAAGCAAGATGTATTACGAGCACCACTCTAGGCAGTGAGGAACAAGTCCGCGCACACAAATTGCCACCGCCAAACCGCAACGAGAAATGAGTATGGGAGGCAGACAATGACAAGCAAGATGTATTACGAGCACCACTCTAGGCAGTGAGGAACAAGTCCGCGTATACAAATTGCCACCACCAAACCGCAACGAGAAATGAATATGAGAGGCAAACAATGACAAGCAAGATGTACAGGGAGATGGGCAGTTGCGTAATCAGAGCAAACAACACGCTAGCTCAACGTTCACCTTCGCGGAGGTTCCCCAGACAGGAGAAAATGAACGTTCGCGGAGCTTGAGCCTTGAGCCGGGCACCTCGTAGAGCTATTTTGTTGCACAGCGCTCCTCGGAACACGTCAAGGAAGCTTCTGAAGCGAGAGCCCAAAAATTCAAAAAAATCACGATTTTTCGGTTTCCATCCAAAATCAGTTCCTGCAAGTCTTTCGATAGTAATACTGCAGCTACGGACTTGAGAATTTAACTGGCAGACGCGGCATAACCCACTGGGCGCCGGCGGTAAACCGTCAACCTTCGTTACCGCCGGGGGACTCGTAGAGCTTCCTGACAACATAATGTCGAAAAAATACACTGAAAAAATAATTTTTTCAGCCCACGCAATTTCAGATCTCTCCGATGTATGCTTCTGGATTATCTTCTGTACGGGCTCTGTATCCTACAGCCCGAGTTACGCGCGTAAATCGACAGCACTTCTCAAGATGACTCGAACAATACGAATTTTGGCAAAAGTAGCTCGAGTATCAGACCGAGTTCAGACCTCTGCATGCGACAGGCGGACGCGTCTGATGTCTCTGAATCGATTCCTGTGATTACCAGCCCTGCAGCCCCCCTACAGCCCGAGTTAAGTGCAGGAAACCGACAGCATCTCTCAGGATGACTCGAACAATACGGATAGTTCTGAAGACCTAGTTCGGGCAGCAGACAGAGTTCGGGGCAGACGCATCTGATGTCTCCGAATCGATTCCAGTGATTACCAGCCATGCAGCCCCCCACAGCCCAAGTTGAGTGCAGAGAACCGACAGCATCTCTCAAGATGAGTCGAACAATACGAATAGTTTCGCGATTCTAGATCGGGCAGCAGACCGAGTTCAGAGCTCTGGATTCAACAGACAACGACCACTGATGATTCTGAATCAGATTCTGTACGTATCAGCGCTGTAGCTGTCCTGTAGCTCGAGTTAAATACAGAAAATCGAGAGTGTTTGTCCAGATGACTCGAATAATACGAGTAGGTTTGCGGACCTAGCTTGGCTAGCAGACCGAGTTCAGACTTCTGGGTTCAACAGGCGAACGCGCCTAATCATTCTGGATCGATTAGCTGTGCTCACCAGCTCTGTAGCTGTCCTGAAGCTCGAGTTATCTTGAGAAAACCGACAGCGCGTGACAAGATGACCCGAAACGGCCGATCCCGCCTGGACGCTTTCGGCAGTAAAAGCTACCCGATCGAGCTGAGATCAAGATGGCGAGCGGGAATGAGATCGAATATCACGGGAAGAAATACTAGAGCTCTAACGCATTAAGGAATTTCGAGAACAAAATTTTCAACCGACAAAAGTCATCAAAAGGTCCGTCGAGATTTTCTTGCCAACTAGCTCTCCAGCGCCCCGGAATTACTGGCGGTGAACTGTCAACGTTTGTTACCGCCGGGGACTCGTAGAGCTTCCTGACTACATATAATGTTGGGAAAAAAAGTTTTTCAGCCCAAGCAATTTCAGACCTCTCGGATGCAACAGCCGGAATGCCCCCGATGCATCTGGATTGTCTTCTGCACGAGCTCTGTAGCTCTCCTACAGCCCGAGTTACGTGCGTAAATCGACAGCACCTCTCAAGATGAAAACCTAGCTCGAGTATCAGACCGAGTTCAGACCTCTGCATGCGACAGGCGGACGCGTCTGATGTCTCTGAGTCGATCCCTGTGATCACCAGCCCTGCAGCCCCCCCTACAGCACGAGTTAAGTGCAGGAAACCGACAGCACCTCTCAGCATGACTCGAGAAATACGAATAGTTTCGCGGACCTATTTCGGGCAGCAGACAGAGTTCAGAGCTCTGTATTCGAAAGGCGAAAGCGCCTGGTGTCTCCGAATCGATTCCAGTGATTACCAGCCATGCAGCCCCCGTACAGCCCGAGTTAAGTGCAGAGAACCGACAGCATCTCTCAAGATGACTCCGACAATACGAATAGTTTCGCGATTCTAGATCGGGCAGCAGACCGAGTTCAGAGCTATGGATCCAACAGACAACGACCACTGATGATTTTGAATCAGATTCTGTACGTATCAGCTCTGTAGCTGTCCTGTAGCTCGAGTTAAGCACAGAAAACCGAGAGCGTCTGTCAAGATGACTCGAATAATACGCATAGGTTTGCGGACCTAGCTCGGCTAGCAGACCGAGTTCAGACCTCTGGGTTTAACAGGCGAACGCGCCTGATCATTTTGAATCCATTAGATGTGCTTGACAGCTCTGCAGCTGTTCTGAAGCTCGAGTTATCTTAAGAAACCGACAACGTGAATCAAGATGACTCGAACCTGTTGTTGTCAAAAACCCAAAAGCCAAGCCAGAGACGCACCCGCACTGGGCGCCGGCGGTAAGCCGTCAACCTTTGTTACCGCCGGGGGACTCGTAGAGCTTCCTCACAACAGATAATGTCGAAAAAATTACACTGAAAAAATAGTTTTTCAGCCCAAGCAATTTCAGACCTCTCGGATGCAACAGCCGAACGCCCCCGATGCTTCTGGATTGTCTTCTGTACGAGCTCTGTAGCTCTCGTACAGCCGGAGTTACGTGCGTAAATCGACAGCACCTCTCAAGATGACTCGAACAATACGAACAGTTTGGCAAACCTAGCTCGAGTATCGGACCGAGTTCAGACCTCTGCATACAACAGGCGGACGCGTCTCATGTCTCTGAACCGATTCATGTTATTACCAGCCCTGCAGCCCCCCTGCAGCCCGAGTTAAGTGCAGGAAACCGACAGCACCTCTCAGGATGACTCGAACAATACGAATACTTTCGCGGACCTAGTTCAGGCAGCAGACCGAGTTCGGAGCTCTGGAGTCGAAAGGCGGATGCGCCTGATGTCCCCGAATCGATTGCTGTGATTACCAGCCCTGCAGTCCCTTACAGCCCGAGTTAAGTGTAGAGCACCGACAGCATCTCTCAAGATGACTCGAACAGTACGAATAGTTCCGCGATTCTAGATCGGGCAGCAGACCGAGTTCAGAGCTCTCGATTCAACAGACAACAGCCACTGATCATTCTGAATCAGATTTTGTACGTATCAGCTCTGTAGCTGTCCTGTAGCTCGAGTTAAGTACAGAAAACCGAGAGTGTCTCTCAAGATGACTCGAATAATACAAGAAGGTTTGCGGACCTAGCTCGGCTAGCAGGCCGAGTTCAGACCTCTGGGTTCAACAGGCGAACGCGCCTAATCATTCTACATCGATTAGCTGTGCTTACCAGCTCTGTAGCCGTCCTAAAGCTAGAGTTATGTTCATAAAAACGTCATCGCGTGTCAAGATGACTCGAAACGGCCGATCCCGCCTGCCTGCTTTTTGGCAGTAAAAATTACCCGATCGAGCTGAGATCAAGATGGCGAGCGGGAATAAGATCGAGTATCATGGGAAAAAATACTAGAGCTCAAACGAATTGTTGAATTTCGAGAACAAAATTTTCAACCGACCAAAAGTCATCAAAAGGTCCGTCGAGATTTTTCTTGCCAACTAGCTCTCCAGCGCCCCGGAATTACTCTTAGGCTTCCAGCAACTGGCGCCGGCGGTGAACCGTCAACCTGGTCACCGCCGGGAACCTCGTAGAGCTCCTTGCACGCGTGAGAGAGCTCAGAGTCGAAAGAGAGAGCTTCTGGAGCCATTTATCGAAAAATTGAACATTGATTTTTTTCATGTCGAGATGAAGTTGGTTCCTCCAAGTGTTTTGGTAGTAAATCTGCGCCTACAGAGCTCATATTTAGACGGAGAGGCCCTCATATTCGTTCACAGGTGCGAAAAATCTGCTTTCTCAAAACGAATTGTTAAATATCTTTCGAATATTCGCAAAACCACCCAAAAGTTGTCACATTGTCCCTTCTGGCCAGGTCGATCAACTAGCCCCACCCCGCGCCGGAATTCCTCTAGCTCATCGATGCCGAAGAGCTCCACGAGGTACTGGGCGCCGGCGGCAAACCGTCAACCTTGGTTACCGCCGAGAGACTCGTAGAGCTTCCTAGCTTGACTTAAGTTGAGAAAACCGACAGCACCTACCAACATTCCGACTAATAGTGCATATTTGTTTACCTCTGAATGCGACAGGCGGGCGCGTCTGATGTCTACGAATCGACTGCTGTCATTTCCAGCCCTGCAGCCCCCCTACAGCCCGAGTTAAGTGCAGAAACCCGACAGCGCCTCTCAGGATGACTCAAACAATACAGTAGTTTCGCAGACCAACTCGGGCAGCAGACCGCGTTCCGAGCACTGGGTTCGACAGGCAGACGCGCCTGATGTCTTCTAATCGGTTCCTGTGACCACTAGCAATGTAGCCCCCCTCAGCGCGAGTGGAGTGAAGAAGGCCGAGAGCACTTCTCAAGATGATACGAATAGTTTCGCGATTCTAGATCGGGCAGCAGACGGAGTTCCGAGCTCTGGATTCGACAGACAAACGAAAATGATGATTCCAAATCGGTTTCTGTAAATATCAGCTCTGTAGCTGTCCTACAGCTCGGGTTAAGTACAGAAAACCGAGAGTTCCTGTCAAGATCACTCGAATAATACGATTAGGTTTGCGGACCTAGCTCGGCTAGCAGACCGAGTTGAGACCTCTGGGTTCAACAGGCGAACGCGCCTAATCATTCTACATCGATTAGCTGTGCTTACCAGCTCTGTAGCTGTCCTGAAGCTCTAGTTATGTTCAGATAACCGTCAGCGCGTATCAAGATGACTCGAAACGGCCGATCCCGCCCGTGTGCATTTTGGCAGTAAAAGGTACCCGATCGAGCTGAGATCAAGATGGCGAGCGGGAATAAGATCGAATATCACGGGAAAAATACGGGAGCTCTAACGAATGGTTGAATTTCGAGAACAAAATTTTCAACCGACCAAAAGTCATCAAAAGGACCGTCGAGATTTTTCTTGCCAACTAGCTCTCCGGCGCGCCGGAATTACTCTTAGCTTCCAGCAATAACTTGCTAAGGGAAGCTCTACGAGTTATAATATAACTTGCTAAGGGAAGCTCTACGAGTTACGGGTCTCGCCGCGCCAGCGACCTGTCTGGCGCCGCGCGTGCCCCTGCGCTCGCCTCAGAGTGCTTCACAAGCTGCGTCCGCATGGCCGGGTGCACACCTTGGACATGCGCGGAGGTGCCAGCTTCTGAAGCACTGCAAAAGCTTGCAAACGCGCGTGGTGGCGCTGGAAAGCTCGCCTGGCGCGCTCCTGAAGGGCAGAGAGCGACGCTTCCACGCGCGCCTGCACGCGTGGGCGCTCGCTGCCCGGGAAGCTTCGCGGGGCCTCTGGGGCACGTTCGCGAGTCCTCTGGAGCACGTTCTACGGGAACGTATTGGAACAGACGCTCCGGGACACGCTGCGGAACCCGAGGACCCACGGAAGGGAACGTGGAGCGGTGGGCGGAAGGGTGCGGCAGTGTACGCGCACACGCCGGCTTCTTCTCTAACAACCCTACGTAGCCCAAGAGGCCCGCGTGCTTTTTGGCAGTAAAAGGTACCCGATCGAGCTGAGATCAAGATGGCGAGCGAGAATAAGGAATATCACGGGAAAGAATACTAGAGCTCTAACGAATGGTTGAATTTTGAGAACAAATTTTTCAACCGACCAACAGTCAGCAAAAGCTCCGTCGAGATTTTTCTTGCCAACTAGCTCTCCAGCGCCCCGGCATTACTCTTAAGCTTCCAGCAACAACTTGCTAAGGGAAGCTCCACGAGTTACTACACGTGAGAAAAATCTGGTTTCTCAAAATGAATTGTCAAATATCTTTCAAATCTTAGCAAAACCGACCCAAAGTCACTTTGTCTCTTAAGGCCGGGTCGGCCAACTAGCTCCACCCCGCGCCGGAATTCCTCTAGCTCATCGATGGCGAAGAGCTCTACGAGGTACTACACGTGAGAAAAATCTGGTTTCTCAAATGAATTGTCAAATATCTTTCAAATCTGAGAAAAACTGACCCAGAGTCACCACTTCGTCTCTTAAGGCCGGGTCGGCCAACTGGGCGCCGGCGGTAAACCGTCAACCTTGGTTACCGCCGGGAGACTCGTAGAGCTTCCTAGCTCGACTTAAGTTGGGGAATTCCGACTTATAGTGAATATTTTTTGACCTCTGAATGCGACAGGCGGACGCGTCTGATGTCTGCGAATCGACTCCTGTCATTACCAGCCCTGAAGCCCCCCTACAGCCCGAGTTAAGTTCAGAAAACCGACAGAGAAACGCAACTGATGATTCTGAATCGGCTTCTCTAAGTATCAGCTCTGTAGCTGTCATACAGCTCGAGTGAATCACAGAAAACCGAGAGATTCTCTCAAGATGACTCGAATAATACGAATATCTTTGCGGACCTAGCTCGGTTAACAGACCGAGTTCGGACCTCTAGGTTCGACAGGCGAACGCGCCTCGTCATTCTACATCGATTAGTTGTGCTTACCTGCTCTGTAGCTGTCCTAAAGCTCGAGTTATCTTCAGGAAACCGTCAGCGCGTATCAAGATGACTCAAAACGGCCGATCCCGCCACAGTGCTTTCCGATAATAATATTCACCCGATCGAGCTGAGATCAAGATGGCGAGCGGGAATAAGATCGAATATCACAGAAAAAATACTAGAGCTCAAACGAATGTTCAAATTTTGAGAACAAAATTTTCAACCGACCAAAAGTCAGCTAAAGTTCCATCGAGATTTTTCTTGCCAACTAGCTCTCCAGCGCGCCGGAATGGGAGCCGGCGGTGAACCGTCAACCAGGTTACCACCGGGGGCCTCGTGGAGCTCTTGTCGTGCGGGGCTGCCCACATTAAGGGAGTTTTGTAAGATATCGTGAGTTCAGTACAGAAAACAGTCGGAATGACCCGAAGAATACGAGTAGGTTTACTGACCTAGCTCGAGCAGCAGACCGAGTTCAGAGCTGTAGATCGAACAGAGGAACCCGCCTCATGATTCCGAATTGGTTTCTGTAAGCATCAGCTCTGTAGCTGTCATATATCTCAAGATAAGTACAGAAAATCGTCAATGCGTAGATGACTCGAAACGGCCGTCGGTTCCAGCAAGTGTTTTGATAGTAATATTGCAGCTACAGACCTGATAATTTAACTGGTAGTCGCGGCATAACCTACTACGCGTGAGAAAAATACCTGTTCTCAGAACGAGTTTTCGAATTTTGCACAAAGACTCTACACGTGAGAAAAATCTGGTTTCTCAACATGAATTGTCAAATATCTTTCAAATCTTACCAAAACCGACCCAAAGTCACCACTTTGTCTCTTAAGGCCGGGTCGGCCAACTGGCGCCGGCGGTGAACCGTCAACCTGGTCTGCGGTCTGCGGGGCCCGATTCGAGCCCCCTTAGGGGGCAGGGCCAGCGGTAGGATTACCTACAGGCAACCTAAGCACTAACAGCGGAGCTGTGCGATATACAAGTCAGCGTAGCTGTGCAGATATGATACAACAGCGTAGCTGCACAGGAATATACACACATCAAAGAAACAGTGGGGCTAAGCATGTATCTTACAACAGCGGAGCTGTGCAGATATAGTACACAAACAATCACCGGCCAAGCTGTACGTGTATACACATCTCGGCAATGCCATTGAGAAGCGAATGTGCAGCTGCCAACTCAGCCTGTGTGATCGTGCAGTGGCTAGGGACCATGAAACCTCTGCGGCCAACTCCAGGGTGCCATCCGCCCTGCACAAGTCCAGGGGGAAGCTGGTGAGGAGGAAGAGAGGGAACAAGATAAGCATCCATAACCCAGCCACACGAAGTGCCACGTTCACACCGCCCACCGTCGAAAGCTCCTCTAAGTGCACGAACAATATAATGACCCGATCTGATATGATAAAGAGTGTTATGATTCCCGGAGAGCTCGCTGAGAGCTAAAGGGTTTAAGACTGGCGCCGGCGGTGAACCGTCAACCTGGTCACCGCCGGGAACCTCGTAGAGCTCCTCTCACTGGTAAGAGTGCAGAAAAATCGACACAGAGTGAAAAATGAGAGATTTTTCGAAAATCTTTATTTTCGATTTTTTCGATGTTCATATTCGCTCAGTTCCCGGAAGTCAACTCATGCAAAAATGCATTGGGAGAGCTGAGCTGCTGTCAGAGAGGAGTTTATATGCCAATGCAACGCTCAAAAATCTGCTTTCTAAATAAATGGTCAAACCTCTTTCAAATTTTCGCAAAACCGACCAAAAGTCACCAATTTGTCCTTTCTGGCCGGGCGGTCAAACTAGCTCCACCACGCCCCGGAATTCCTCTAGCTCATCGATGCCGAAGAGCTCTACGAGGTGCGGGCCGGAATTCCTCTAGCTCATCGCTGCCGATGAGCTCTACGAGGTATAAGAAACTCGAAGTTAACACTTGGTAGCGTCCAACTGGGCGCCGGCGGTAAACCGTCAACCTTTCTTACCGCCGGGGGACTCGCAGAGCTTCCTGACAACATATAATGTCGAAAGAACATACACAGAAAAAATAGTTTTTCAGCCCAAGCAATTTCAAACCTCTAGGATGCAACAGCCGAACGCCCCCGATGCTTATGGATTGTCTTCTGTACGAGCTCTGTAGCTCTCCTACAGCCCGAGTTCCGTGCGTAAATCGACAGCACCTCTCAAGATGACTCGAACAATACGAATAGTTTGGCAAACCTAGCTCGAGTATCAGACCGAGTTCAGAGCTCTGCATGCGACAGGCAGACGCGTCTGATGTCTCTGAATCGAGTCCTGTGATTACCAGCCCTGCAGCCCCCCCTACAGCCCGAGTTTTGTGCAGGAAACCGACAGCACCTCTCAGGATGATTTGAACAATACGAATAGTTTCGCGGACCTAGTTCGGGCAGCAGACAGAGTTCGGAGTCCTGGATTCGAAAGGCGGACGCGCCTGATTGATGTCTCCGAATCGATTCCAGTGATTACCAGCCCTGCAGCCGCCCTACAGCCCGAGTTGAGTGCAGAGAACCGACAGCACCTCTCAGGATGACTCGAACAATACCGATAGTTTCGCGGACCTAGATCGGGCAGCAGACCGAGTTCAGAGCTCTGGATTCAGACAACAGCCACTGATAATTCTGAATAAGATTCTGTACGTATCAGCTCTGTAGCTGTCCTGTAGCTCGAGTTAAATACAGAAAACCGAGAGCGTCTGTCAAAGTGACTCGAATAATACGAATAGGTTTGGGGACCTAGCTCGGCTAGCAGACCGAGTTCAGACCTCTGGGTTCAGCAGGCAAACGCGCCTGATCATTCTGAATCGATAAGCTCTGTTCACCAGCCTTGTAGCTGTCCTACAGCTCGAGTTATCTTGAGAAAACCGTCACCGCGTGACAAGATGACCGAAACGGGCGATCCCGTCCGTGTGCTTTTGACAGTAAAAGGTACCTGATCGAGCTGAGATCAAGACGGCGAGCGGAAATAAGATCGAATATCACGGGAAAAAATACTAGAGCTCTAACGAATGTTCAAATTTCGAGAACAAAATTTTCAACCGACCAAAAGTCACCCAAAGGTCCGTCGAGATTTTTCACTAGCTCTCCAGCGCGCCGGAATTACTGGCGCCGGCGGTGAACCGTCAACCTGGTCACCACCGGGAACCTCGTAGAGCTCCTTTCACGCGTAAGAGTGCTCAGAGTCGAAAGAGAGAGCTTCTGGAAACATTTCTCGAAAAAAAGAAAAATTGTTTTTTTTCGTATCGACATGAAGTTGGTTCCTCCAAGTGTTTCAATAGTAAAAGTGCGCCTACAGAGCTGAGCTGCTTGCAGAACAAAGTTCAGATACTAATGCTCGGAGTAAAAATCTGCTTTCTCAAAATGATTTGTCAACATCTTTCAAAAAATTGCAAAACCACCCAAAAGTTGCCACTTGGTCCTCTCTGGCCGGGTCGACCAACTGGCACCGGCGGTGAACCGTCAACCTGGTCTCCGCCGGGAACCTCGTAGAGCTCTTTTCACGCGTGAGAGTGCTAAGAGTCGAAGAAGAGAGCTTCTCGACGCATTTCTCGAAAAAACTTCAATTTTTTCATCTCGATAGAAAGTTGGTTGCGCCAAGTGTTTTGATAGTGAAAGTGCGTCTTCAGCGCTCATATTAGACGCAGAGGCCCTTAGAGTTGTCTACAGGTGCGAACAATCTGCTTTCTCAAAATGAATTGTCAAATATCTTTCAAATATTTGCAAAACTATCCAAAAGTTGCCACATTGTCCGCCTTGCCACTTTGTCCTTTCTGGCCGGGTCGACCAACTGAGATCCGGCGGTCAACCGTCAATCAGGTTTCCGCCGGGAGCCTCGTAGAGCTCTATTCTGGGCGCGGCGAAGCACACGAAAGAAGCTCTCTCAAGCGCGAAGAATAAATATCGGAAAATCTGTTTTTTAAATTTTGCATCTTCGCTTCGTGGACCTAGCTGCCAGACCGAGTTCGGACCTCTCGATGCGAGAAAAATCGCGCCGGGTGCTACTGGGTCGGTTTATATGCGTGCCGGCTCTGTAGCTCTTCTAAATCTTCAGTTAAGGGAAACCGACAAGACTCGTCAAAATGATCGTATATTATAAATAGTTTTGCGGGCCTAGCTCGAGCAGCAGACCGAGTTCACACCTCTCGATGGGACAGAGGAACACGCCTGATGATTCTGAATCGGTTTCTGTAAGTATCAGTTCTGTAACTGTCCTAAATCTCGAGTTAAGTACAGAAAACTGTCAACGCGTGTCAAGATGACTCGAAACGGTTGATGGTTCCCTCAAGTCTTTTGATACTATATTTACAGCTAGAGACCTGGGAATTCAACTGGCAGACGCGGCATAACCCGCTGCAGGTGGTAAAAATACCTGTTTGTAAAACGAACTTTCAAATTTTGCATCACGATAGAATAACCGACCACAAGTTATCACATTGTCTCTGAAAGTCGGGTCGGCCAACTAGCTCCACCTGCGCCCGAATTCCTCTTAGCTCATCTTGCCGAAGAGCTCTACGAGGTACTAGCTCCACCCTGCGCCAGCATTCCTCTAGCTCATCGTTGCCGAAGAGCTCTACGAGGTACTCTTAAGCTCCCAGCAATAACTGGGATCCGGCGGTAAACCGTCAACCAGGCAACCGCCCGTAGAGCTCTATTCTGGCGCGGCGCTGCTCGAAGCACACGAAAGAAGTTTTCTCAAGCGTGCAGAAGAAATATCGGAAAATATGTTTTTATTTTAAAATTTTGCATCTTTTCGTGGACCTAACTGTCAGACCGAGTTCGCACCTCTCGATGCGAGGAAAATCGCGCCGGGTGATACTTGGTAGGTTTATACGCGTGCCAGCTCTGTAGCTAAACTAAATCTTCAGTTAAGGGAAACCGACAACACTCGTCAAAATGATCGTATATTACAAATAGTTTTGCGGGCCTAGCTCGAGCAGCAGACCGAGTTCAGACCTCTCGATGGGACAGATGAACGCGCCTGATGATTCTGAATCGGTTTCTGTAAGCATCGGCTCTGTAGCTGTCCTAAATCTCGAGTTAAGTACAGAAAACCGTCAACGCGTGTTAAGATGACTCGAAACGGCCGACGGTTCCCTCAAGTCTTTCGATAGTAATATTACAGCTACAGACCTGGGAATTTAACTGGCAGACGCGGCATAACCCGCTACAGGTTGGAAAAATACCTGTTTGTAAAACGAACTTTCAAATTTTGCATAAAGATAGAATAACCGACCCCAAGTCGCCACATTGTCTCTTAAGGTCGGATCGGCCAACTGGGCGCCGGCGGTAAACCGTCAACCTTGGTTTTTTGCGTATTGCGTGCCGCCACAGCAGGGTCGGGTCACCGCCCAGGCGATAGCCACACAAGGAGGCCTAGTATCCTGCCAAATGCAGGCATTCCTCCACTCCCAAAAGGAGTTGTCGGGCAGACTCTAACTCAGCTGCAGTGATAGTGCTCGAGGGGGGAAGGAGGAAAGAGGAAGAGGCCACGTTGGGCTCCCACACGCCACTCGGAAGAGTGACAGGATATTCAGCAACAGAAGAGGAGCACAAATGAAAATCAATCTGCCAGCCACAGCCTACGCCCAGATAGGATCTTCCACCATCGAAGCTTCCCCGAATGGCGTCGATCAGAATAGCGTTAGCTTTAACATGGGATAGGAAATCATGCCTAAAACGTGTTCTACAAATGCCCTGCCTAGCTCTGTGTGTTAACTCATCCGCAGCAGTATTGTCCTCTCTGTATACCCACTTGAAGATATGTCTCCCAAGACAGGCCGCCTGCACACCACATCTCTTAGCTAGAATGTCTAACTTATTCTGAATGCCGCCCACAATCTTGTCATAATGCACATTGGTAGTAAAATACAAGCCTTGGATCCACCGCACAACGCATTGAGAGTCTCCCTTCAGTTCAATGGCAATCCTTCCCACCTGGAACTCCCACTCCGTGTAATCCTCCAATATCTTAGCATACCGTTTGGACAACACCTCCTCCTTCTTCCTGCTAAGCTCCTCCGAAAGTACCTCCTCCTCCCTCTCTTCCATAGGCTTCCAAGGAATAGGATCTTTAAGAACCAGGAAATCAGAAACACCAGGAACCTGAAGAAGCATAAAAACTTGACGAGCGAACTTGACCCAGGCCTCCTCTGACCATTCCAGAACATGGTACCTGTACTTCCCTCCCACAAGCTCAAAAGGTGTTCTCCACGGGCGCATGCCGATAGGAGCTCCGCCAGTCCTCACACGAGTCCCAGCACGTCCAGCCTGGCTTCCTAAAGATAGTATCAGATCATCCCGCCTGGATTCCCACTCCCCTCCTCCGTGCAACATGGACAGTCGTGCCTGCAGGTAGCCGTTGACAGCAGTGCCCGTGTCCACCACCGTGGGCTGATTGTAATAGCGGGTTGGGTCCTCGAACCTGTCTCTGAGTCTCGCCGTGTTCTGAGAAAGTTGGGTCCTCTGACGTTTGGCCTCATTCATGCACAACGTTTTTCTTTTCCGTCGGTTCATGGGCTCGGAGGGCGTCGTATCATCAGCAGGAGCACCAGGAGCATACGAGGGAGGCGGCACCAATTGTGAGCCACCCACCACAGAAATCTCCTCCACGCCTCCTCCGTCCCTGCCAAAACAAGACAATGCAATATCCTTCGCCCATTTCCACTGCCGATATAGGAAGACCTGTGCGAGTGGAGGTCTGCCAGCTTCATAAAAAGCTTGCCTCCCTCTTTTGTACATGCGCGACATGAATACAGCCCACCCCTCCTCCTCCCTCTTCGCTCTCCACGTCATCCTGCTCAACATCTTCCCCTCCTCCTTGTGTATAAATGCAATCGTAGAACTGTCAACAGTAGCTCCTTCCAAGCCGAAAAGAAACTTAGATCTCACTCTAGATTCATATCGTGCAAATTTATTCTTCCAAGCAATCCTCCTGGAGGTGTAAAACGCTCGATCATTCCAGAAAGCACGAATAGCTTTTGCCATACGGTATCGCACATCAACATGATCCTTGAAATTCCTCGCAATCTTAGTCCCTAGCACAATAATTTCATCCACCTGCGGAATAGTGATGTTCTCGGGGAGAGACACATTGGGCCCCCTGGACATACCTGGCGGGAACAACGTCACCATGAGAGGCTCCGTCACACCGGTGGTAGTACCCACGTCCATAAACTCACGACTGCTCTGCTTCCAACGAAAGCCGTGGTCGTGGAGAGCCCACGTCAACTGTAGAATCATTTTAGCCAATGTGGGGCGATCAGGAGCCGTGAGAAGCACGTTGTCCGCCCATATGAAGTGACTCACAACAATACCTCCTGCTTCACCCGAGAGTACAACACCGACAGCATCTCTCGCCCAAGCAGACGTAATGTCACCAAACATGACCAGGGATTGAGCAGTCCACAGATCAGGTCCTTCCTTAGAACCTGTCTTCACACACGTTGTCCAAGGGAGCGTATCAGTGCAGACACCCTCAAACTGAAAGACCGCCTCATTACCAACAGAGTTCTCAATAAGACCATACCGAAGCTCCACATCAACACTCAAACGCTCAAGTGTAGAAGAAGCAACTTGGACAGTGAGCGAGTCAAATGCAGTGGCAACATCCAGGGAAGCAACAACAATATTCTCCTCCTTCCCCCACAGTCTGGCATGTCTGCACATCGCCTTCAATCCCGACGTTACCTCATGTGTCTTACGACCTTGCTGGAAACCATACAAACACAGAGACGGAGCAACAACAGGAGCAATAGACACCAAATGCGAATTGAGTAGAATACACAAGCAGCCCATGTACCATGTGTTAACGACAGAATTCACAGCAAGAGTACGACTGTCAGCAAACCTCTTATCCTTGCCGTTCTTCAACATAATAGATGCACGGATGAACTTCCAAGACTCAGGTGCCTCTGCCATTCGCCAGAAGCGTCGCTGGAAGCAGTCAAGCACCACACGGAGTGCTTCCCAGGACAAAGAACGTAACATGCGTGCACTGATACCATCAGCACCTACCGCCTTGCCTTCACGAAGCCTGGAACGAGCACGACAGAGAACATGCATGGTAATAGGAGAAGAAGTGTGAGTGCTGCGCGCACGTGCCTCATCAGCTTGGACCCGAAGCTGCTCCAGAGTCGCCATATTCATAGCAAGACGTTCCGACTTAGAGTACTTAGCCCTGACCACCCTCGTCATATCCTCCTTCCACTTACTGCGGTCTTCACACCATTCCCCGTCGATCATCATAGAGTTAGTAACAGTCTTAGTCTTGACCCCATCCCGATAACGATAAAGAAGTAGACGTTTCATGAACTGCCTTCGAACACGATTCCAACGACGACGACTATCCTTGAACGTAGCCTCATCGATCTGACCAGATTTCCAGAGTTTGTGGACTCTGTAGTGGGCCTCTTTCACCTGAGCTTCCTCCTGGGTCAACTTCGGGATGAGCGAAGCCGATTTAAAGCCATAACAGCGTTTGTCGGCAACAGCCCCCTCCTTCAATCGTGATTCCAGGTCGGCTAGAGAAATGGATCTCCACCTAGTATGCCAGATCACCCTTCCCTCAGACTCCTCCGTGCAGTACTGATTTTTGCGTTTTTTGTTTTGGCCGCAACCCCCACCAGACTTCCACCCAGCAATCTGTGTAACGGCCATATCAAACTCTCTGCACTGTTTCACCTCCTTACCCTCCAGCACAAACCACGAGGCGAACGATCGACTGCCAGTGGCCTTCGTCCTACCAGAGGACTTCCCCCGCAGCAAACATGGGAGATCAAAACATATCATCTTGTGGTCACTCCATTCAGTGTCTCGAGAGCCAGGAGGGTGCGCATACATAACGTGCAACTTAGAACACATAACATGAGTCTCCCAAGTCACAGGACACGCAACATAGTCAATGACGTGCTTAGTCCTAGCACCTCCTCCACACCAGGTAAACTCACGGTCAGTGAATGTGTTGATCAGCTTCAGACGTAGCTGGGCCATACAAACACACCAGGCACGCGCACATGCACCCTGCAACACATCCCTCTGCCTCTCCTCCCTCACAGTACGCTCGTTCACACCACCACCAGAGATACGAAGTCGATCGATCTCAACATGAGGCTGCACTTCAACATTGGCGTCGGCACAAACAACAACATCATGAATACTGTACTTTTGACGCATGCGCACCACAGCACTCGATAATTCAAGAAGAACGTTCTGGTACAGATGGAACGTGGCCTGGTACCCCTCAGACGTTGTCCCAAAGAATCCTTGCTGAGGAAGATACACGCTAGCATAGATGAATGCGCCCACTTCTGGCCCACGGAAGGCACAGACCGCAAATCTTCTACCAGCAGCGTGTCCCAAGAAACAGGAGTTGAGAGTAGATGAGAATAGTACACCTGCTTGGCCCTCAATCGAGCCACTGTCAAGCTTCACTTCAGCTGAGCTGCGATAGTGAAAACCAGCCTCATTCAACGTATCACGTCTGAGAAACTGGCACTCCTGGAGCCCGACAAGTTGCACTCCCAGCTCACGCAAGTAAGGAAGAGCAGATAGGGAAGTAGCATCACTCATCATTCTGATGTTCCAACAGGCCGCCCTCAGCGGGCGGGTACGTCGTCACACGGAATCTCCATTCAGCAGCGTCTGCCAGGGCCCAGGAAGGATCTTGTCATCGAACTCAATCACCGATTCAGGCCTCAGAGTCCAACCATGCCTGGGATCCCAGGTTCCCAAACAGATCTGCCCACCGGTTTCAGGATAGCCCCAAGCCCAAGACATCACAGGAGACCCATACTGAATTTTGACACGATTGTTTTTCTTCAGCGGGTTCCTCACACGGAAGTATGTAGCTGTAAGTTTACTGCCAGCCCTCACCTGCCCCTCACGCCAAGGCTCACACTGCACACGAATGCCGATGTACGACTGAGTAGCTGGAAGAAGGGAATCATCTCTCCAAAGGGGACCCGTGCGCGAGGAGATAACTTTCCAGAACTCCTCCCTGACCTTCCAGACAGTCTCCTTACTCGTGCCATGAACGAAGAAAATACGCAGCCTAAAGACACCGAACGGCTTGCCCTGGCACTCTCTATTGATGGCCTCACGATCAAAGATCTTCGCATTAACCTCAAACTGCGAGCCAACTTCATCTAAGAGAATCTGGATAACTCTGGTGGCCCTGGCCTCTGACATGATGTTGCTCGTACGCGCCTGGACATCACGAGGGTCACCCGAAGTCCAGCCCGAGAGCGTCAAGTATCCAGGAACAAATGGGGTTGTGCTCCTGGGTCCTGCATTGCCTCCAAGACTCACCCGAGTAGATACAGAGGCAGCATCACTGGCCGCACCATCACTTCCTACCGTCGCTAACTGCTTCTGAACCTGAGCATTCACCGCCTCCTGCTGCTGCTTCTGCTGCTTCACTTCCTCCCTAAGTTGTTCAAGGTCAGACTTCAAAGGTGCAACCTCCTGCTGGATCTCCTTCCTCACCTCCTCCTTATGTTCCGTCAGAGTACATCTGAGCATATCTGCCAAGTTCTGAAACTCATTACGCAGTAGACCAATAGTGACAGGCTCTTTGTCATCCGAAGCGCCCTTACCACCTATCCCAGCACGAGCCATCTTGGAGGACCTGGAAGTATCCCCCACCTCGTTTCTTTCACTGATCTGCTTCATAGAGACATCGGCACAGGCAGCGGCAGCAGATGCAAAGGATGGAGCATGATGCATCACAAGTTGTGGTGGATGGCCAGCAGAAGATGGGTCTGTCGACATCGTATCTGCGATACGCCCTGCTTTCGATGCTTCCAACGCCGAGAATAGAGCACGTTCGTCCTGTGTCGTATGCTCAGGGATATCGTCCCAGCCCTCAAAGTCCCAGTCGTCTTCTGAAATAACAGCCGTGATTGCAACACAACAAACACAAAGTGGCCCCAAGAGAAAAACTGGAGTACAGTGTGCCAGCTAGCCACGGGATATCTGTAATAGGCCTGCCAACAATACACCAAGCAGAGAAGATGCCAGCCGCAAGCAGAGAAGATGCCAGCCGCCAGGCGCCAGCAGCCGCCGCTATCGCGAGGGTGCCGAGGCCCGAGTGGAGCGAGATGGACGGGCGCGGCCGAGGGCGGGAGGGGCGCGGCAGGGGGGGGCCACCAAGGAGTCCCCCGGCGGTAACCTTGGTTACCGCCGGGAGACTCGTAGAGCTTCCTAGCTCGACTGAAGTTGAGAAAACCGACAGCACCTACCAAGATTCCGACTCATAGTGAAAATTTTTTGACCTCTGAATGCGACAGGCGGACGCGTCTGATATCTTCGAATCGACTCCTGTCATTACCAGCCCTGCAGCCCCCTACAGCCCGAGTTCAATGTAGAAATCCGACAGGACCTCTCAGGATGACTCGAACAATACAATAGTTTCGCAGACGGGCAGCAGGCCGAGTTCCGAGCTCTGGATTCGACAGACGGACGCGCCTGATGTCTTTAAATCGATACCTGTGACCACCAGTACTGTAGCCCCCCTCAGCGAGTTGAGCGAAGAAAACTGAGAGCACTTCTCAAGATGACTCGACCAATACGAATAGTTTCGCGAGTCTAGATCGAGCAGCAGACCGAGTTGAGAGCTCTGGATTCGACAGACAAACGCAACTGATGATTCTGAATCGGTTTCTGTAACTATCAGCTCTGTAGCTGTCCTAAAGCTCGAGTTAAGTACAAAAAACCGACAGTTCCTGTCAAGATGACTCGAATAATACGAATAGGTTTGCGGATCTAGCTCGGCTAACAGACCGAGTTCAGACCTCTGGATTCAACAGGCGAACGCGCCTGATCATTCTACATCGATTAGCTGTGCTTACCAGCTCTGTAGCTTTCCTAAAGCTCGAGTTATGTTCAGAAAACCGTCAGCGCGTATCAAGATGACTCAAAACGGCCGATCCCGCCACAGTGTTTTTCGATAGTAATATTCACCCGATCGAGCTGAGATCACGATGGCGAGCGGGAATAAGATCGAATATCACGGGAAAGAATACTAGAGCTCTAACGAATGGTTGAATTTCGAGAACAACATTTTCATCCGACCAAAAGTCAGCAAAAGTTCCGTCGAGATTTTTCTTGCCAACTAGCTCTCCAGCGCGCCGGAACTGGGCGCCGGCGGTAAACCGTCAGCCTTTCTTTTTTGCGGACTTTGCGGTCGACTGTGCAGGCTTTCCAGCCTAGTCGGAAGCAAGGAGCGGGCGCATCGGGAGTAGGCGGAAGCCTCACCGATCCAAACGATCAGAGGCGAAAGCCAACTCTTATTAGGAGGATGAGAGGTCAAGCACACACACACGACAAACGAGGGCATGGCGTGAGTGAGCACAATCAAAATCACATCATATCCTGTCCGAAATACGCTTGTACAACCCGCGGCAAGATCATAATCGTATGCTCAACGGCCGAGACCTCGGCATCAGTCACTGTTGAAGTTGGATCAATCGAGAACGCCGCACTGTACACCTCCGTCCAAATGATCTCATGGCTGAGTGGCTGCCTTGAGAGTCTCGATACCCTTCCAACATCTATCCAGCACCCGACTCCCACGCCGTCGCAAGAGACACCACCATCGAATCCAGCTCTGATGGCACAAACGCGAAACACCTGTTGTAACTGAGGGGCGTGAAGCCCTATCCTATCTCGAATCACTGGTGGCCCGACGCGGGCCGTATGAGTGAGTACATCTGCACGTGTGTTCCATTCCCTATATGTGTGGTCAATAATTTCCCTCCCGTGACAGGCGGGCCTAATTCCATATCTTTGACACATGTTGTCGAGTTGGTTTATCATTCTGTTGATCCTATCTTGATACGTACGATTTAGCACCCTCCAGACACCCTGCAGCCAAGACACCACCAGAAGACTGTCCCCAGAAATATACACAGGGATCCCAAATGAGTCGAGGTCGTACTCAACCTCCTTCATATTTTGTAACGCAATACGTTTGGCCAGTTTGTCGTTGAACGCCGCAGTGCCCTCTTGGGCCCCATAGGTGTGTAGGTCGCTTTGTGTGATAGTAAGTACCTCCTGCGGGGCCCCACCTGTTGTACCGTACCCTTTTCTTTTCTGAAAGTAGCTCAGCATCGTCCGTGTACACATGTGCTCGCAGAACTGAACATACGCAGCATCTGTCGGCACAAAGGACTCCCACCATTTGAGTCCGTAGAATTCGCAGAAAGAAAATAGCCAGCATCTCTGGCCGACAGCTCGACCTGAACTAACATGTCTCCTTTTTAGCTGCGAGGCCTCTTGGAAGTGAAACATACCCCGCAAGCACCCAGACGCATCCGTCCTGAGTCTGTCCCACAATGGGCCATACGCGACCGTAGTCATGTGGTGGTCTCTCCACGTACGTTGCGTCGAAGATATATCCTCATGAGAAGCAGCACACATCATAGAAATGAAATCTGCAGCATCCTTCGCGGAGTTCCACACCATACGAAGAAATCTCTGCACCAAACTCGCAAATCCATAAGATCGGAATTGCTCTCTGGCCTCGTGGTACCGTCGTCGGTTCCAGTCCGCCATAGTCTCCTCCTCTCTCCTCGGCCGTCGAAACATACGGCACAAACACCATCCCTCGAAGGCATTGAGCATGTGTAGCGAGGAAGCATCCGCAGTACATGTCTCTAGACAATACAACGCCATACTCTGCACCTTGTCTTGATAACGGCAAAACTTATCACGAACAGCAACCGCTCTGTTACGAAAGAAATTCGATTGTCCAATGAAACAAGCTCGAGCCTCCTTGATGCGATATTCAACATCAGGATGAGCAGGCACTAGGTATGTGGAGAAAATCTCATGACCCAATACTTTCATACTGCCAACACGTCGAAGTCTAAAGCCCTGATATCTCGAGCACGCAGGTATACACAAATCCTCGCTGGTAAGTATATGTCCATCACCGTCCACTTTAGCATTCTCCCCACATGTCATGTACAACAGGCTGCTATCCTTCCATCTCATCCCCCAGTCATGTAGTGGTAGTGTTAGATCGTGCATCATCTGAGCCAACATAGTTGAGGAGGCAGAGACAAGGTAGCAGTTGTCCGCCCACACAAAGTGGTTCACAGTTGTCCGTCGCTCATACTCACCACAGACGCCCTCCAGCACATACCCCACACCTCTACTGTCCCAATCCCGAAATATAGGTCCCCACATGGCACATATGATAAGATTAAATAGAAGAGGCCCCTCAGGGCCGCCCGTCCGTATGCAGACGTCCCAGTTGATGTCGTGAATGGCCATACCCTCGACAACTAACGACCCCGTAGTGCAAACCAGCGGTGATAGCAAAGCATACTGGAGATAGGCAGGAACATTGGCATGGCACATAGCACGTTTGGCGTTTAGAAGGCTGCAGTGGTCGAACGCTTGTTTGATATCGGCGTTAGCGATATGGACCGTCTGATCTTTTCCCCAGATGTCCCCGTGTTGAGCCAGAGCCTTGAGGGCCCCCACAATTTCCACCGTCTTACGTCCCTCCTGGAAGCCGTAGATGCCCAGGGGTCCCATGAGGCCAGCCCGAGACACAAATTGTTCGACCAAGATCACCACGCAAGCAGAGTACCAACGGCTGAGACTGTTTTGCAGACAGAGGTACCGCGCATCTGTCAGCGATGTCAAGCTCGGCAGCTTGGGCATGAAGGCGATCAAAATCTGCCTCCAATCCTGCGGATACTGCCGTGCCAAGCGAAATATCTCATCAAACATCCGAGCAACGCCACGCAAAGTCGCCCACGGCAATGCCTTGAGGATTTCACAAGGCAGCCTGTCGGGGCCGGTGGCACGCTTGGACTTGAGACGTGACCGTGCCTGGCATACCACCGCCATTGTCAGTCCCTCAGTGCAGTACCCGTCACATAGGTTCTGTTGTGCATCCCTCCTCAACTCCTCCAACATCGCCATATCCCGTCCTCTGACCTCCTCCGAAGTATACTTCTGTCTGGTATGTGCTCTGATCTCCTCCACCCACTCCTCCCTGTCCTCAGATATCCGTCCCTGCACAATGAGGTGCTTGATACCATGACGCTCTTTGCGCCTGGAGGCAGGAGAGGTCCACGCGGCCAACGCCGCACGATACTCCCTCCGCAGTCCGTTGGCACGTCTGCGCAAGCTGGGCACATCCACTGACGCTGGCAGAGGCTTCCGTCGCAAAATCTCCTGGCAGGCCGTGAGTCCTGCAGGCCTAATTGGCGGTAGTCCCCGTCCCGTGGTGGCAGTCGTGAATTTGATATCCTCCTGCTCAGTACAGGCCCGAATAGTGGTCGACACAAGGTCCCCTGGAGAACAAATAGTATTGGCATCTCCCAAGACCCGATCGATTTCCTTTCGCGCCATATTGAGGTCCCCCCAATTCACCGTCTTATAACCAACCAAACTCTTTTCACGAGCTGCCGTCGGGATACTACGTTTGACCAGCTCAGCGCCTGTGTCACTAAAAGTCCCCTGAAGCAGGCCATGGTCGCTGAGACGACTACGATTTGTCTTCCCCCCATTACTCATGATCGTTTCAACCGTCATCTCATCGATCACCCACGTCCTGGGAACAAAAATGTAATCAAGAACCTTCTTACACGTCCCCCACCGAGATACTCCGTAGCTCTCCCATGTGTGTAGTCGTCGTGGCAAGAACGAATTGGCAGCCTTCATCCCCAGGCGCCCTAGAAAGCAAAGAACACGCTCGCGCAACTGTTGTCGTACGTCCCTCCTCACCCGCTGTGCACCTCCCTCCTCGCAAGTCCTCCTCTCCTCCATGGTAGCACTTCCCACCGCCTCATAGACAGCCCCAGTGCGTGAGCACTGCAGCTGAGTTGATGGGGATAGCTCAACGTTGGCGTCGAGCAGCACAGAGACAGTCGCTCCCTTCCAGCGGCTGCGCAGAGTGAGAATAACAGATTCGAGCGCGTCCAACACCACGCACTGCACATCTACGGCGTTCTCGACGCCGGGGTCAGGAAGATACGCAGAGGCAACTATCACAGGGGCACTTTCACTACCAAAGACCACCACACAGAACCGTTCATATTGACATATTGATTCACGCACACACGTACTCCACTCTTTGTTAAATAATAACCCACACTTACCGTCACAACTCACACGATATGATAGACCACACCGTCTGATATATGCATCGAATTTGCCTCCAAAAAGATTCTGGCATTCCTGGACACCCCAGATGCAATCTCGCATTGAAAGGCACCTCAGAATCTCATTCCCCTTGAAATTGGCCGACCCCGCCCGATTGAGGTTCCAGCTACCCAGTCGGATCCCCTTGAACGGTGTTCGGCGTCGTCGTCGTCACACCCTCCTGTTGACTTCCGTCTCGATATCAGCCTTCGTCTTAGTAAATGCAGGTATGAGTTGATGCAACCTGTCGACAGTCTCACTCGATACCTCCCATGTCGCCCGCGTCGTGGTAAACTCGGCCAGAAGCATCGGCCTCGGAGAGGCCGTCGTGGGCACTGTCCATATAGTCGATTTGGGCGGTCCCATTTCCCCCCGCACAGCAATAACCTCGATACCAATATGTGTACACATGCTCCGAATAGTGCCGCAGAACCTCCCCACCGCCTTCACGTGGTCCCTCTTCCACTCTGGGCATTCGACACTGACTTTGATCGACTCAGGGTTGATAACCTGCTTCATATTCTCAATGAGGCACTGTGGTGCAGCGATCTGGATTCCTGGAGGAGGCGCAGGGCGTTTAGCAGGGGGTACCGTCACAAGGTCGATGCACCGTTTGACCCTCCAAATAATATCCCTGTCGGTCCCTGGCTTGAATTTGATTTTGGCCGATCCGAACATGCAACGGCCAGCGTTAATGCGCTCAGTACCGTCAACACACACGTGCACACGATCATCCTCCGAAAGACAATGATTTGTAATGTTATCTATGAGCACCTTCACATCCTCCCACATGAGCATTTCCTGAGACCTCCTATCCCTGTCACTCCAGTTGGTGACCCATCCCTTGAGTTCAACATACGTTGGAGAGAAGTAGGTGGTTCCAGGAGCCTGGTATCTTCCCGTCCTGGTATTGTCGGGCCTCGTCGAAGCGTCACTGGCAACTGAACCCGCGCGAACCTGTCCCTGGAGCCCCTGGACGATAGTCTCGAGTCAATTATGTTTAGTCTCAAGCCCTTGAACGCTCGTCTCCAACTTAGAAATCGTAACACCCTGCTTCTGGACCTGGGCCTGAACGTCGTCGATTTTGGTCCCCTGAACTCCTATGGCATCCTGGATCCTTTCAGTGTTATCATCCATCTTGTGCATCATCTGCAATAGTAAACTCTGCATACCATCCTTCCCCTCCAAGGCGGCCTTCCTTTCAGCAAGAACCTCCTCACGACTACGCTTCACAGGGGGGCTCCGCCATCCACCGTCATGTTATCTGCATGCTCGGGCATTGTGTCGATACGCTGAGGTCCGTATCCCCACGAGTGCAACCACTGTCGTGTCACCGTCCGTTCACTGAGAGGTACAGCAGACTCACTATCTGGAGTAGAATCGGCAGTATTCAATCTTCCGTCCAATGGGTAGTCACCTGGGGTCTTCTCAATATCCTGAAGTTGTCTTTTACGAGAAGCTCGCTCGACAGCAGTATCTGGCTTTTGACCGTAATCCTGTGAGTACTGCAAATATGGCACTGTCGGTGATATATCCTCCAGCTGAAACCTTCTCGCGAGAACCGAAAAGTCGTATCCGTCCGTCGTCACGCACGTACAACAAAAGATAACAAGCGCAGCAAACAAAGAAAGCAGCCTAGCTGACCTCGAAGATGCCGTACCCGTCGATGGCAGCGATGGCTGCCGCGCCGTCTCCCCGCGACGCCGACGCCCCCTGAGCCCCAGTGGGATCCTGGAGCCCTGGAGCCGAGATGTCTTGAGCCGGGGGACTCGTAGAGCTTCCTGACTCTTTAATGTGGAAAATAAATTGCAGAGAACGAAGAGTTGTTTCAGCACAAGCGATTTCAGACCTCTCGATGCAACAGCCGAACGCCCCCTGATGCTTCTGGATTGTCTTCTGTACGAGATCTGTAGCTCTGCTACAGCGCGAGTTACGTGCGCTAATCAACAGCACCTCTGAAGATAGCTCAAACAAAACGAATAGTTTCCTAACCCCGGCTCGAGTATCAGACTGAGTTCAGGCCTCTGAATGCGACAGGCGGACGCGTCTGATGTCTCCGAATCGATTCCTGTAATTACCAGCCCTGCAGCTCCCCTACAGCCCGAGTGAAGTGCAGAAAACCGACAGCATCTTTCAGGATGACTCGAACAATACGAACAGGTTCGCGAACCGAGTTGAGGCAGCAGGCCGAGTTCCGAGCTCTGGCTTCCACAGGCGGACGCGCCTGATGTCTCTAAATCGATTGCTGTCCCCACCAGCACGGTAGTCCCCTACAGCCCGAGTTGAGTTTAGAAAGCGACAGTACCTCTTCAGATGATTCGAACAATACGAATAGTTTCGCGATTCTAGCTCGGGCAGCAGGGCGAGTTCAGAGCTCTCCATTGAACAGACGAACGCGCCTGATGATTCCCAATCGATTTCTGTGACTATGAGCTCTGTAGCTGCCCTACAGCTCGAGCTAAGTACAAAATACCGAGAGCGTCTGTCAAGATGACTCGGATAATACGAATAGGTTTTTCAATCTAGCTCGGCTAGCAGACCGAGTTCAGGTCTCTGGGTTCAACAGGCGAACGCGCCTGATCATTCTACATCGATTAGCTGTGCTTACTGGCCCTGTAGCTGTCCTGAAGCTCGAGTTATCTTCAGAAAACCGACAGCGCGTATCAAGATGACTCGAAACGGCCGATCCCGCCTGCCTGCTTTTTGACAGTAACAGGTACCCGATCGAGCTGAGATCAAGATGGCGAGCGGGAATAAGATCGAATATCATGGGAGAAAATACTAGAGCTCTAACGAATGGTTGAATTTCGAGAACAAAATTTTCAACCGACCAAAAGTCATCAAAAGTTCCGTCGAGATTTTTCTTGCCAACTGGGCGCCGGCGGTAAACCGTCAACCTTTCTTACCGCCGGGGGACTCGTAGAGCTTCCTGACTATATATAATGTAGAAAATAAATTGCAGAGAACGAATAGTTTTTCAGTCCAAGCGATTTCAGACCTCTCGATGCAACAGCCGAACGCCCCCTGATGCTTCTGCATTGTCTTCTGTACGAGCTCTGTAGCTCTGCTACAGCCCGAGTTACGTGCGCTAATCAACAGCACCTCTGAAGATAACTCAAACAAAACGAATAGTTTCCTAAACCCAGCTCGAGTATCAGACCGAGCTCAGGCCTCTGAATGCGACAGGCGGACGCGTCTGATGTCTCCGAATCGATTCCTGTGATTACCAGCCCTGCGGCTCCCCTACAGCCCGAGTTAAGTGCAGAAAACCGACAGCATCTTTCAGGATGACTCGAACAATACGGTTGTGCATTCCTAATTCGAGCAGCAGACCGAGTTCCGAGCTCTGGCTTCCACAGGCGGACGCGCCTGATGTCTCTAAATCGATTGCTGTCCCCAGCAGCACTGTAGCCCCCTACAGTCCGAGATAAGTTTAGAAAGCGACAGTATCTCTTCAGATGATTCGAACCATACGAATAGTTTCGCGATTCTAGCTCGGGCAGCAGGGCGAGTTCAGAGCTCTCGATTCAGCAGACCAACGCGCCTGATGATTTCCAATCGATTTCTGTGACTATGAACTCTGTAGCTGCCCTACAGCTCGAGTTAAGTACAAAATACCGAGAGCGTCTGTCAAGATGACTCGGATAATACGAATAGGTTTTTGAACCTAGCTCGGCTAGCAGATCGAGTTCAGGCCTCTGGCGTCAACAGGCGAACGCGCCTGATCATTCTACATCGATTAGCTGTGCTTACTGGCCCTGTAGCTGTCCTGAAGCTTGAGTTATGTTCAGAAAACCAACAGCGCGTATCAAGATGACTCGAAACGGCCGATCCCACCTGCCTGCTTTTTGACAATAAAAGGTACCCGATCGAGCCGAGATCAAGATGGCGAGCGGGAATAAGATCGAATATCATGGGAAAAAATACTAGAGCTCTAACGGATGGTTGAATTTCGAGAACAAAATTTTCAACCGACCAAAAGTCATCAAAAGTTCCGTCGAGATTTTTCTTGCCAACTAGCTCTGGGGCGCCGGAATTACTGGGCGCCGGCGGTGAACCGTCAACCTTTCTTACCGCCGGGGGACTCGTAGAGCTTCCTGACTATATATAATGTAGAAAATAAATTCAGAGAACGAACAGTTTTTCAGCCCAAGCGATTTCAGACCTCTCGATGCAACAGCCGAACGCCCCCTGATGCTTCTGGATTGTCCTCTGCACGAGCTCTGTAGCTCTGCTACAGCCCGAGTTACGTGCGCTAATGAACGGCACCTCTGAAGATAACTCAAACAAAACGAATAGTTTCCTAAACCCAGCTCGAGTATCAGACCGAGTTCAGGCCTCTGAATGCGACAGGCGGACGCGTCTGATGTCTCCGAATCGATTCCTGTGATTACCAGCCCTGCAGCTCCCCTACAGCCCGAGTTAAGTGCAGAAAACCGACAGCATCTTTCAGGACGACTCGAACAATACGAACAGATTCGCGGACCGAGTTCAGGCAGCAGGCCGAATTCCGAGCTCTCGCTTCCACAGGCGGACGCGCCTGATGTCTACAAATCGATCGCTGTCCCCACCAGCACTCTAGCCCCCTACAGCCCGAGTTAAGTTTAGAAAGCGACAGTGCCTCTTCAGATGATCCGAACAATACGAATAGCTTCGCGATTCTAGCTCGGGCGGCAGGGCGAGTTCAGAGCTCTCGAGTCAACAGACGAACGCGCCTGATGATTCCCAATCGATTTCTGCGACTATGAGCTCTGTAGCTGCCCTACAGCTCGAGTTAAGTACAAAATACCGAGAGCGTCTGTCACGATGACTCGGATAATACGAATAGGTTTTTGAACCTAGCTCGGCTAGCAGACCGAGTTCAGGCTCTGGGTGCAAGAGGCGAACGCGCCTGATCATTCTACATCGATTACCTGTGCTTACTGGCCCTGTAGCTGTCCTGAAGGTCGACTTATCTTCAAGAAACCGACAGCGCGTATCAAGATGACTCGAAACGGCCGATCCCGCCTGCTTACTTTTTGACAGTAAAAGGTACCCGATCGAGCTGAGATCAAGATGGCGAGCGGGAATAAGATCGAATATCACGGGAAAAAATACTAGAGCTCGAACGAATGGTTGAATTTCGAGAACGAAATTTTCAACCGACCAAAAGTCATCAAAAGTTCCGTTCGAGATTTTTCTTGCCAACTAGCTCTCCAGCGCGCCGGAACTGGGAGCCGGCGGTAAACCGTCAACCAGGTTACCACCGGGAGCCTCGTAGAGCTCTTTTCTCTGGGCTACCCAGTACACATTGAAGGAGTTTTCTTCAAGATTTCTATGCGAAAGAGCTCTCAAGCTCATCTGGAGCTCGAGTTGAGTGGAAAAAACACCTTCAGTTCCAACAAAAATCGGTCGCAATACGAACGTTGCGGACCTAGCTCGGGTAGCAGACTGTGTTCAGAGCTCTAGATGCTCCAGCCGAACACCCCTGATGATTCTAGATCGGTTTTCGTGCGTCCTAGCTCTGCAACTCTGCTACAGCTTCAGTTAAGTACAGAATACCGACAGCGCCTGCAAAGAGAACTTCAAGAATACGAATAGTTTTGCGGACCTAGCTCGGGTAGCAGACCGAGTTCAGACCATTCGATGCAACAGACGGACGCGCCAAATGATAGAGAATGCTATCATGTGCGCACTAGCTCTGTAGCTATTCTAGATCGTGAGTTAAGTGTAGAAAACCAACAGCACTTGTCAAAATAACTCGAAGATTACGAATAGATTTGCGGACCTAGCTCGAGCAGCAGACCGAGTTCAGAGCTCTCGATAGACGAGACAAACGCGCCTCAAGATTCTGAATCGGTTTCTGTTTGCATCAGCTCTGTAGCTGTCCTAAATATCGTTATATCCTTTGATAGTAATATTGCAGCTACGGACCTGAGAATCTAAATGGGAGACGCGGCATGGCCCACTACAGGTGAAAAAAATGCCATTTCCCAAAACCAAATTTCAAATTTCGCACAAAGATTGAAAAACCGACCCAAAGTTAACACCTTGTCTCATACTGGGCGCTGGCGGTAAACCGTCAACCTTTCTTACCGCCCGGGGACTCGTAGAGCTTCCTGACAGTATATAGCGTGGACAAAAACTCCAAAGAACGACTAGTTTTTCAGCCCAAGCGATTTCAGACTCTCAAGATGACTCTAACAAAAAAACAAACAGTTTCGCAACCCAGTTCGAGTATCGAACCGAGTTCAGACCTCTGAGTGCGACAGGCGGGCGCGTCTGATGTCTGCGAATGCACTCATGTGAGTCCCAGCCCTGCAGCTCCCCTACAGCCCGAGTTAAGTGCAGAGAACCGACAGTATCGACCCGAATACTAGAATAGCTTCGCGGACCTAGTTCGAGCAGCAGACCGAGTTCCGAGCTCTGGAATCGTCGACCAACAGACGCGCCTGATGTGTGCAAATCGATATCTGTGACCCGCAGCACTGTAGCCCTCCCCCAGCACGAGTTCAGTGCAGAAAAGTAAGAGGACTTCTCAAGAGGATTCGGACAATACGAATAGTTTCGCGAACCTAGCTCGGGCAGCAGGCCGAGTTCAGAGCTCTTGATTCAATAGACGATCGCGACTGATGATTCCCCATCGATGTCTGTGACAATGAGCTCTCTAGCTGCCCTACAGCTCGAGTTAAGTACAGACAACCGAGAGCGTATGTCAAGACGACTCGAATAATACTAATAGGTTTGCGGACCTAGCTCGGCTAGCAGACCAAGTTCAGACCTCTGGATTCAACAGGCGAACGCGCCTGATAATTCTGAATGCGATAGTTGTGCTTACCAGCTCTCTAGCTGCCCTGCAGCTCGAGTTCAGTACAGAAAACCGAGAGCGTCTGTCCAGACGACTCGAATAATACGAATAGGTTTCCAGACCTAGCTCGGCTAGCAGACCGAATTCAGAACTCTGGATTGAACAGACGAACGCGCCTGATAATTCTGAATGCGATAGGTGTGCTTACCAGCTCTGTAGCTGCCCTACAGCTCGAGTTAAGTACAAAATACCGACAACGCGTATCAAGATGACTCGAAACGGGCGATCCCGCCGGGACGCTTTTTCGCAGTAAAATGTACCTGATCGAGCTGAGATCAAGATGGCGAGCGGGAATAAGATCGAATATCACGGGAAAAAATACTAGCGCTCTAACGAATGGTTGAATTTCGAGAACAAAACTGGGAACCGGCGGTAAACCGTCAACCAGGTTACCGCCAGGATCCTCGTAGAGCTCTGCATAGAACAGGTCGAGATAACAGCAGAAAAAAGCTTCTGCATACTAGCTTCAAATCACTGGGCGCCGGCGGTAAACCGTCAACCTTTCTTACCACCGGGAGACTCGTAGAGCTTCCTGACAGTATATAGTGTGGCAAAAAATCCAGAGAACGACTAGTTTTCAGCCCAAGCGATTTCAGACCTCTCAAGATGACTCTAACAAAAAAACAAACAGTTTCGCAACCCAGTTCGAGTATCAGACCGAGTTCAGACCTCTCAATGCGACAGGCGGACGCGTCTGATGTCTGCGAATCGACTCATGTTATTACCAGCCCTGCAGCCCCCCTACAGCCCGAGTTAAGTGCAGAAAACCGACAGTATCTCTCAGGATGACTCGAATAATACAATAGTTTCGCGGACCTGTTTCGAGCAGCAGACCAAGGTCTGAGCTCTCGAATCGACCAACGAACGCGCCTGATGTGTGCAAATCGATTTCTATGACCCGCAGCACTGTAGCCCTCCCCAGCAGGAGTTCAGTGCAGAAAATTGAGAGCAGTTGTCACGATGATTCGGACAATACGAATAGTTTCGCGAACCTAGCTCGGGCAGCAGGCCGATTTGAGAGCTCTCGATACCACAGACAAACGTGCCCGATAATGCCCAATCGATTTCTGTGACTATGGGGTCTGTAGCTGTCCTACAGCTCGAGTTAAATACAGAAAACCGAAGGCGTTTGTCAAGATGACTCGAATAATACGAATAGATTTGAGGACATAGCTCGGCTAGCAGACCGAGTTCAGACCTCTAGAGTCAAGAGACGAACGCGCCTGATGATTCTGAATGCGATGGATGTGCTTACCAGCTCTGTAGCTGCTCTGCAGCTCGAATTAAGTACAAAATACCCACCACGCGTATCAAGTTGACTCGAATAATACGAATAGGTTTGCGGACCTAGCTCGACTAGCAGACCGAGTTCAGACCTATGGATTCAACAGACGAACGCGTCTGATGATTCTGAGTGCGATCGGTGTGCTTATCAGCACTGGAGCTGTCCTACAGCTCGAGTTCAGTAGAAAATACCGACAACGCGTATCAAGTTGACTCGAATAATACGAATAGGTTTGCGGACCTAGCTCGACTAGCAGACCGAGTTCAGACCTATGGATTCAACAGACGAACGCGCCTGATGATTCTGAGTGCGATAGATGTGCTTACCAGCACTGTAGCTGCCCTACAGCTCGAGTTAAGTAGAAAATACTGACAGCGCGTATCAAGATGACTCGAAACAGCCGTTCCCGCCGGGACGCTTTTTGGCCTTCAAAGTTACCCGATCGAGCTGAGATCAAGATGGCGAGCGGGAATGAGATCGAGTATCATGGGAAAAAATACTAGAGCTCTAACGAATGGTCAAATTCCGAGAACAAAATTTTCAACCGACCAAAAGTCACCAAAAGGTCCGTCGAGTTTTTTCTTGCCAACTAGCTCTCCAGCGCTCCGGAATTACTCTTAAGCTTCCAGCAATAACTTGCTAAGGGAAGCTCTACGAGTTTTTTTTTTTTCAGTCGTACACAATAGTGGTTCCCCCTAGTCTTTTAATCGAAATATTGCAGCTAGAACCCTGAGAATTGCACCATCGAAAGCGCCATGATTCACTTCATAGAATAAAAATTTAAATTTGCGAAACGAATTTCAAAATCTCTCGCCATCTTCGAAAAACCGATCCCGGGTCACCACATTGTCCGCCCGGGCTGGGTTGGCCAACTAGCTTCACCCCGCGCCGGAATTCCTCTAGCTCATCGATGCCGAAGAGCTCTACGAGGTACCTGTTGTTGCCCAAAACCCGGACAGCCAAGCGCAAGACGAGCGTTTTGTTGCCCTGCTCTCGCCTGAGACGGTGCGTGTCAGGTGGCCTCAAGCACGCTTCAGAGGTGCGTGGTAGCGCTGTGGGGCTTGCCTGGCGCGCTCCTGGAAGGCTGTAAGCGTGCGTGGTGGCGCCGGAGAGCTTGCCTGGCGCGCTCCTGTAGGACTGGGAACTACGTTTCCACGCCTGCCTGCACGCGCGAGACCTCCCTGCCCGGGAGCTTCGCCCAGCCTCTGGAGCACGTTCTACGGGAACGTATAGGAACAGACGCTCCGGGACACGCTGCGGAACCCGAACCCCCACGGAAGGGCACGTGGAGCGGTGGGCGGAAGGGTGCGGCGGCGTACGCGCACCGGCCGGCTTCTTCTCTAACAACCCTAGGTAGCCCACCAGGCTATCCGGGAATTTTCAACCGACCAAAAGTCACCAAAAGGTCCGTCGAGATTTTTCTTGCCAACTAGCTCTCCAGCGCTCCGGAATGACTCTTAAGATTCCAGCAATAACTTGCTAAGGGAAGCTCTACGAGTTACAGTCGGGTCGGCCAACTGGGCGCCGGCGGTAAACCGTCAACCTTGGTTACCGCCGGGGAACTCGTAGAGCTTCCAAGCTCGACGTAAGTTGAGAAAACCGACAGCACCTACCAACATTCTGACTCATAGTGAATATTTTTTGACCTCTGAATGCGACAAGCGGACGCGTCTGATCTCTGCGAATCGACTCCTGTCATTACCAGCCCCGCAGCCCCCCTACAGCCCGAGGTCAGTGCAGAAAACCGTCAGCATCTCTCAGGATGACTCGACCAATACAATAGTTTCGCGAACCTAGTTCGGACAGCAGACCGAGTTCCGAGCTCTGGATTCGACAGACGGACGCGCATGATCTCTTTAAATCGATTCATATGACAACCAGCACTGTAGCCCCCTCTCAGCGCAAGTTGAGTGAAGAAAACCGAGAGCACTTCTCAAGATGACTCGACCAATACGAAAAATTTCGCGATCATAGATCCAGCAAAAGACCGAGTTCAGAGCTCTGGATTCGACAGACAAACGCAACTGACGATTCTGAATCAGTTTCTGAATCAGTTCTGTCTTACAGCTCGAGTTAAGTACAGAAAACCGAGAGATTCTGTCAAGATGACTCGAATAATACGAACAGGTTTGTGGACCTAGCTCGGCTCACAGACCGAGTTCAGACCTCTGGGTTCGACAGACGAACGCGCCTGATCATTCTGCATGCATTAGCTGTGCTTTCCAGCTCTGTAGCTGCCCTAGAGCTCGAGTTATGTTCATAAAACCGGCAGCGCATATCAAGATGACTCGAAACGGCCGATCCCGCCAGAGTGCTTTTTGGCCTTCAAAGTTACCCGATCGAGCTGAGATCAAGATGGCGAGCGGGAATAAGATCGAATAGCACGGGAAAAATTACTAGAGCTCTAACGAATGGTCAAATTTCGAGAACAAATTTTTCAACCGACCAAAAGTCAGCAAAAGTTCCGTCGAGATTTTTCTTGCCAACTAGCTCTCCAGCGCGCCGGAATTACTCTTAAGCTTCCAGCAACTAGCTTAGGGACTGGGCGCCGGCGGTAAACCGTTAACCTTTGTTACCGCCGGGGGACTCGTAGAGCTTCCTGACAACATATAGTGTGGAAAAAAATCCAGAGAACGACTAGTTTTCAGCCCAAGCGATTTCAGACCTCTCAAGATGACTCTAACAAAAAAAACAAACAGTTTCGCAACCCAGTTCGAGCATCTCTCAGGATGACTCGAATAATACAATAGTTTCGCGAACCTGTTTCGAGCAGCAGACCAAGTTCTGAGCTCTCGAATCGACCAACGAACGCGCCTGATGTGTGCAAGTCGACTTCTATGACCCGCACCACTGTAGCCCTCCCCCAGCACGAGTTAAGTAAAGAAAATTGAGAGCACTGTTCACGATGATTCGGACAATACGAATAGTTTCGCGAACCTAGCTCGGGAAGCAGGCCAAGTTCAGAGCTCTCGATACAACAGACAAACGCGCCCGATATTTCCCAATCGATTTCTGTGACTATAGGCTCTGTAGCTGCCCTGCAGCTCGAGTTAAGCACCACGCATATCAAGTTGATTCGAATAATACGAATAGGTTTGCGGACCTAGCTCGGCTAGCAGACCGAGTTCAGACCTATGGATTCAACAGGCGAACGCGCCAGATGATTCTGAGTGTGATTGGTGTGCTCACCTGCACTGTAGCTGCCCTACAGCTCGAGTTAAGTAGAAAATACCGACAACGCGTATCAAGTTGACTCGAATACTACGAACAGGTTTGCGGACCTAGCTCGGCTAGCAGACCGAGTTCAGACCTATGGATTCAACAGGCGAACGCGCCTGATGATTCTGAGTGCGATAGCTGTGCTCACCAGCACTGTAGCTGCCCTACAGCTCGAGTTAAGTACAAAATACCGACAGCGCGTGACAAGATGACTCAAAACGGCCGATCCCGCCAGTGTGCTTTTTGGCCTTCAAAGTTACCCGATCGAGCTGAGATCAAGATGGCGAGCGGGAATAAGATCGAATAGCACGGGGAAAAATACTAGAGCACAAACGATTGGTTGAATTTCGAGAACAAAATTTTCAACCGACCGAAAGTTGTGAAAAGTTCAGTTCTTTTTTTCCGAGCCAACTAGCTCTCCAGCGCGCCGGAATTACTCTTAAGCTTCCAGCAACTAGCTTGGGGAAGCTCTACGAGTGAAGCTCTACGAGTCACTAGCTCCACCCTGTGCCCAAATTCCTCTTAGCTCATCTTGCCGAAGAGCTCGACGAGGTATTACTGGGCGCCGGCGGTAAACCGTCAACCTTGGTTACCGCCAGGGAACTCGTAGAGCTTCCAAGCTCGACTTAAGTTGAGAAAACCGAGAGCATCTACCAACATTCTCACTCATAGTGAATATTTTTTGAGCTCTGAATGCGACAAGCGGACGCGTCTCATCAGACCGAGTTCAGACCTCTCAATGCGACAGGCGGACGCGTCTGATGTCTGCGAATCGACTCATGTGATTACCAGCCCTGCAGCCCCCCTACAGCCCGAGTTAAGTGCAGAAAACCGACAGCATCTCTCAGGATGACTCGAATAATATAATAGTTTCGCAGACCTGTTTCGAGCAGCAGACCAAGTTCTGAGCTCTCGAATCGACCAACGAACGCGCCTGATGTGTGCAAATCGATTTCTATGACCCGCAGCACTGTAGCCCTCCCCCAGCACGAGTTGAGTGCAGAAAATTGAGAGCACTTTCCACGATGATTCGGACAATACGAATAGTTTCGCGAACCTAGCTCGGGCAGCAGGCCGAGTTCAGAGCTCTCGATACAACAGACAAACGCGCCCGATAATTCCCAATCGATTTCTGTGACTGTAGGCTCTGTAGCTGCCTACAGCTCGAGTTAAGTACAGAAAATACCGAGAGCGTTTGTCAAGATGACTCGAATAATACGAATAGATTTGCGGACCTAGCTCGGCTAGCAGACCGAGTTCAGACCTCTGGAGTCAAGAGGCGAACGCGCCTGATGATTCTGAGTGCGATAGGTGTGCTTACCAGCACTGTAGCTGCCCTGCAGCTCGAATTAAGTACAAAATACCCACCACGCGTATCAAGTTGACTCGAATAATACGAATAGGTTTGCGGACCTAGCTCGGCTAGCAGACCGAGTTCAGACCTATGGATTCAACAGGCGAACGCGCCTGATGATTCTGAGTGCGATAGGTGTGCTTACCAGCACTGTAGCTGCCCTACAGCTCGAGTTAAGTACAAAATACCGACAACGCGTATCAAGTTGACTCGAATAATACGAATAGGTTTGCGGACCTAGCTCGGCTAGCAGACCGAGTTCAGACCTATGGATTCAACAGGCGAACGCGCCTGATGATTCTGAGTGCGATAGGTGTGCTTACCAGCACTGTAGCTGCCCTACAGCTCGAGTTAAGTAGAAAATACCGACAACGCGTATCAAGTTGACTCGAATAATACGAATAGGTTTGGACCTAGCTCGGCTACCAGACCGAGTTCAGACCCAGGGATTCAACAGGCGAACGCGCCTGATTATTCTGAGTGCGATAGCTGTGCTTAGCAGCTCTGTAGCTGTCCTACAGCTCGAGTTAAGTACAAAATACCGACAACGCGTATCAAGATGACTCGAAACGGCCGATCTCGCCAGCGTGCTATTTAGCAGTAAAAGGTACCCGATCGAGCTGAGATCAAGATGGCGAGCGGGAATCAGATCGAATATCACGGGAACTGGCGCCGGCGGTGAACCGTCAACCTGGTCACCGCCGGGAACCTCGTAGAGCTCCTTGCATCCGTGAGGCTGCTCAGGATCAAAGCGGAGAGCTTCTTCGGGCGTTTCTAGACATACTTCAAGTTCTGATTTTTCGGACTCAACATAAAGTCGGTTGCTCCAAGTGAACTGGTACTGAAAATGGCTCTAGAGGGCTGAGCTGCTCAGGGAGCGAAGTTTATATGCCAATGCTCGGAGTAAAATTCTGCTTTCTCAAAATGAATTGTCAAATATCTTTCAAAAAATTGCAAAACCACCCAAAAGTTACCACTTTGTCCTTTCTGGCCGGGTCGACCAACTAGCTCCACCCCGCGCCGGAATTCCTCTAGCTCATCGATGCCGAAGAGCTCTACGAGGTTAAAATACTAGAGCTCTAACGAATGTTCAAATTTCGAGAACAAAATTTTCAACCGACCAAAAGTTGTGAAAACTAGGCGCCGGCGGCAAACCGTCAACCTTGGTTACCGCCGGGGGACTCGTAGAGCTTCCTAGCTCGACTTGAGTTGAGACAACCGACAGCACCTACCAACATTCCGACTCATAGTAGATATTTTTTGACCTCTGAATGCGACAGGCGGACGCGTCTGATGTCTGCGAATCGACCCCTGATTACCACCCCTACAGCCCGAGTTAGTGCGGAAAAACGACAGCACCTCTCAGGATGACTCGAACAATATAATAATTATGCGGACCTAGTTCGGGCAGCAGACCGAGTTCCGAGATCTGGATTCGGCAGGCGGACACGCCTGATCTCTTTAAATCGATTCCTGTGACAACAAGCACTGTAGCCCCCCTCAGCGCGAGTTGAGTGAAGAGAACCGATAGCAGTTCTCAAGATGACTCGACCAATACGAATAATTTTGTGATTCTAGATCGGGCAGCAAATCGAGTTCAGAGCTCGGGATTCGACAAACAAGCGCAACTGATGATTCTGAATCAGTTCCTGCAAATATCAGCTCTGTAGCTGTCATACAGCTCGATTTAAGTACAGAAAACCGAGAGCGCATGTCAAGATGACTCAAATAATACGAATAGGTTTGCGTACCTAGCTCGGCTATCAGACCGAGTTCAGACCTCTGGGTTCAACAGGCGAACGCGTCTGATCATTCTGGATCCATAAGCTGTGCTGACCAGCTCTGTAGCTGCCCTGAAGCTCGAGTTATCTTGAGAAAACCGTCACCGTGTATCAAGATGACTCCAAACGGCCGATCCCGCCACAGTGCTTTTCGATAGTAATATTCACCCGATCGAGCTGAGATCAAGATGGAAAGCGGGAATAAGATCGAATATCACGGGAAAAAATACTAGAGCTCTAACGAATTGTCAAATTTCGAAAAAGAATTTTTCAACCGACCAAAAGTTGTCAAAAGTTCCGTCGAGATTTTTCGAGCCAACTAGCTCTGGGGCGCGCCGGAATTACTCTTAGCTTCCAGCAATAACTTGCTAAGGGACGCTCTACGAGTTAGTTCAGTTCTTTTTTTTCGAGCCAACTAGCTCTCCAGCGCGCCGGAATTACTCTTAGCTTCCAGCTATAACTAGCTCAGGGAAGCTCTATGAGTTACTGGCGCCGGCGGTAAACCGTCAACCTGGTCACCGCCGGAAACCTCGTAGAGCTCCTTGCATCCGTGAGACAGCTCAGGATCAAAGCGAGAGCTTCTGGGAGCATTTCTAGAAAAACTTCAAGTTGAGATTTTTCGGGGTCAACATGAAGTCGGTTCCTCCAAGTGAACTGGTACTGAAAGTGGCTCTAGCAGGCTGAGCTGCTCAGGGAACAAAGTTTATATGTCAATGCTCGGAGTGAAAATTTGCTTTCTCAAAATGAATTGTCAAATACCTTTCAAAAAATTGCAAAACCACCCAAAAGTTGCCACATTGTCCGCCTCAGCCGGGTTGGCCAACTAGCTCCACCCCGCGCCGGAACTGGGCGCCGGCGGTAAACCGTCAACCTTGGTTACCGCCGGGGGACTCGTAGAGCTTCCTAGCTCGACTTTAGTTGAGACAATCGACAGCACCTACCAACATTCCGACTCATAGTGAATATTTTTTTACCTCTGAATGCGACAGGCGGACGCGTCTGCGACTTCGCATTACCACCCCTAGCCCGAGTTAAAGTGCGGAAACCCGACAGCACCTCTCATGATGACTCGAACAATACAATAATTATGCGGACCTAGTTCGGGCAGCAGACCGAGTTCCGAGCTCTAGACTCGACAGACGGATACGCCTGATCTCCTCAAATCGATTCCTGTGACAACAAGCACTGTAGCCCCCTCAGCGCGAGTTGAGTGAAGCAAACCGATGGTACTTCTCAAGATGAATCGATAAATACGAATAATTCTGTGATTCTAGATCGGGCAGCAAACCGAGTTCAGAGCTCTGGATTCGACAGAGAAACGCAACTGATGATTCTGAATCAGTTCCTGTGAATATCAGCTCTGTAGCTGTCCTACAGCTCGAGTTAAGTACAGAAAACCGAGAGCGCATGTCAAGATGACTCGAATAATACGAACAGGTTTGCGCACCTAGCTCGGCTAGCAGACCGAGTTCAGACCTCTGGGTTCAACAGGCGAACGCGCCTAATGATTCTGGATCTATTAGCTGTGCTGACCAGCTCTGTAGCTGCCCTGAAGCTCGAGTTATCTTGAGAAAACCGTCACCGTGTATGAAGATGACTCGAAACGGCCGATTCCGCCACAGTGCTTTTCGATAGTAATATTCACCCGATCGAGCTGAGATCAAGATGGCGAGCGGGAATAAGATCGAATATCACAGGAAAAAATACTAGAGCTCTAACGAATTGTCAAATTTCGAGAACAAAATTTTCAACCGACCAAAACTTGTCAAAAGTTCCGTCGAGATTTTTCGAGCCAACTAGCTCTGGGGCGCGCCGGAATTACTGGGCGCCGGCGGTAAACCGTCAACCTTTCTTACCGCCGGGGGACTCGTAGAGCTTCCTGGCAATATATAATGTGGAAAAGAGTTTCAGAGAACGACTAGTTTTTCCCGGATAGCTCCTTGGAGAGCTGAGGGCTTCAGAGAAGAAGCCGGCGGTGGGTGGTGAGGGAGACACGCCCACCTCCGCCGGTCCACGATTCTCGCAGCAACTTGCCGGAGCTTGCAGCGGGTCCGGGAGCGTGGCTTCCTAGCGTTTCCCAATACGCGTGGCTCCAGGGTGCGCGAAGCGCTTCGGCAGAGCTTCGAAAGAGCTTCGGCAGTTCTTCCAGGCTCCTAGGCAGATCTTCCTTGCGCGCTTTGCAGGGCTCCACGCATCGTAAACGGCGCCCCTGCAAGCGTCTCCTGCGAGGTTTCCAGCGTCCCGCGCATCGTTTCAGGCGGCCTGGCAGAAATGCCCGTGCGGCGTTCCGCGCTTCGCTTCGCTATCCGGGTTTTGGACGCTTACAAGTTCAGCCCAAGCGATTATAGACCTCTCAAGATGACTCTAACAAAACAAACGAACAGTTTTCCAATCGGGCTCGAGTATGAAACCGAGTTCAGACCTCTGAATGCGACAGGCGAACGCGTTGATGTCTGCGGATCGATTCCTGTAATTACCAGCTCTGCAGCCCCCCATACAGTCTGAGTTAAGTGCAGAAAACCGAGAGTACCTCTCAGGATGACTCGAATAATACAACAGTTTCGCGGATCTCGTTCGAGCAGCAGACCGAGTTCCGAGCTCTCGGTTCGACGAACGGCCGCGCGTGATGTCTCGAAATCGATTGCTGTGACCAGCAGCACTGTAGCCCTCCCCCAGCACGATTTAAGTACAGAAAACCGAGAGCACTTCTCAAGATGACTCGAACAATACCAATAGGTTCGCGAATCTAGCTCGGGCAGCAGGCCGAGTTCAGAGCTAGACGAACGGGCCTGATAACTCTCAATCGATTTCTGTGATTATCAGCTCTGTGGCTGCCCTACAGATCGAGTTAAGTACGAAAAACCGAGAACGTCTGCTACAATGACTCGAATAATACGAATAGGTTTGCGTACCTAGCTCGGCTAGCAGACCGAGTTCAGACCTCTCGATTCAACAGGCGAACGCGCCTGATCAGTCCGAATGCATTAGCTGTGCTGACCAGCTCTGTAGTTGTCCTGAAGCTCGATTTATCTTGAGAAAACCGACAGCGCGTATCAAGATGACTCGAAAACGGCCGTTCCCGCCTGCCTGCTGTTTGGCCTTCAAAGTTACCCGATCGAGCTGAGATCAAGATGGCGAGCGGGAATAAGATCGAATATCATGGGAAAAAATACTAGAGCTCTAACGAATAGTCAAATTTTGAGGAGAAAATTTTCAACCGACCAAAAGTCACCAAAAGGTCCGTTGAGATTTTTCTTGCCAACTAGCTCTCAGCTCCCCGAAATTACTGGCGCCGGCGGTAAACCGTCAACCTGGTCACCGCCGGGAAGCTCGTAGAGCTCCTCTCACTAGTAAGAGTGCAGAGAATCGACACAGACTCAAAAAATGGAGATTTTTCGAAAATCTTGAAATTCGATTTTTTCGATGTTCATATTCGCTCAGTTCCCGGGAGTCAACTCATGCAAACATACATCGAGAGAGCTGAGCTGCTCTCAGAGAGGAGTTTATATGCCAATGCTCGGCTCAAAAATCTGCTTTTTCAAAAATAAATGGTCAAATATCTCAAATTTTCGCAAAACCACCCAAACTGGCGCCGGCGGTGAACCGTCAACCTGGTCACCGCCGGAAACCTCGTAGAGCTCCTCTTACAAGTAAGAGCGCAGAGAATCGACACATAATCAAAAAAATAAAGATTTTTCGAAAATCTTGAAATTCGATTTTTTCGATGTTCATATTCGCTCAGTTCCCGGAAGTCAGCTCATGCAAAAATGCATCGAGAGAGCTGAGCTGCTGTCTGATAGGAGTTCATATGCCAATGCTCGGCGTAAAAATCTGCTTTTTCAAAATAAATAATCAAATATCTTTCACATTTTTGCAAAACCACCCAAAAGTTGTCACATTGTCCGTTCTGGCCAGGTCGACCAACTGGGCGCCGGCGGTAAACCATCAACCTTGGTTACCGCCGGGGAACTCGTAGAGCTTCCAAGCTGAGAAAACCGAGAGCACCTACCAACATTCTGACTCACAGTGAATATTGTTTGACCTCTGAATGCGACAAGCGGACGCGTCTCATCAGACCGAGTTCAAACCTCTGAATGCGACAGGCGGGCGCGTCTGATATCTGCGAATCCACTCATGTGATTACCAGCCCTGCAGCCCCCCTACAGCCCGAGTTAAGTGCAGAGAACCGACAGCATCTCTCAGGATGACTCGAATAATATAATAGTTTCGCAGACCTGTTTCGAGCAGTAGACCAAGTTCTGAGCTCGCGAATCGACCAACGAACGCGCCTGATGTGTGCAAATCGATTTCTATGATCCGCAGCACTCTAGCCCTCCCGAGTTGAGTGCAGAAAATTGAGAGCAATGTTCACGATGATTCGACGAATAGTTTCGCGAACCGAGCTCGCACAGCAGGCCGAGTTCAGAGCTCTCGATACAACAGACAAACGCGCCCGATAATTCTCAATCGATTCATGTGGCTGTAGGCTCTGTAGCTGCCTATAGCTCGAGTTAAGTACAGAAAATACCGAGAGCGTTTGTCAAGATCACTCGAATAATAAGAATAGATTTGCGGACCTAGCTCGGCTAGCAGACCGAGTTCAGACCTCTGGAGTCAAGAGGCGAACGCGTCTGATGATTCTGAGTGCGATAGCTGTGCTTACCAGCACTGTAGCTGCCCTGCAGCTCGGATTAAGTACAAAATACCCACCACGCGTATCAAGTTGAATCGAATAATACGAATAGGTTTGCGGACCTAGCTCTGCTAGCAGACCGAATTCAGACCTATGGATTCAACAGGCGAACGCGCCTAATGATTATGAGTGCAATAGGTGTGCTTACCAGCACTGTAGCTGCCCCACAGCTCGAGCTAAGTAGACAATACCGACAACGCGTATTAAGTTGACTCGAATAATACGAATAGGTTTGCGGACCTAGCTCGGCTAGCAGAGCGAGTTCAGACCTCTGGATTCAACAGGCGAACGCGCCTGATGATTCTGAGTGCGATAGCTGTGCTTACCAGCTCTGTAGCTGTCCTACAGCTGGAGTTAAGTACAAAATACCGACAACGCGTATCAAGATGACTCGAAACGGCCGTTCCCGCCAGTGTGCTTTTTGGCAGTAAAAGGTACCCGATTGAGCTGAGATCAAGATGGCGAGCGGAAATAAGATTGAATTTCGAGAACATAATTTTCAACCGACCAAAAGTTGTGAAAAGTTCTGTTCTTTTTTTTCGAGCCAACTAGCTCTCCGGCGCGCCGGAATAACTCTTAGCTTCCAGCTATAACTAGCTAAGGGAAGCTCTACGAGTTACTAGCTCGCCCCACGCCGAAATTCCTCTAGCTCATCGATGTCGAAGAGCTCTACGAGCTAAGTTGTCACATTGTCCTTTCTGGCCGGCCGGATCAACTAGCTCCACCCCGCGCCGGAATTCCTCTAGCTCATCGACTGGGCGCCGGCGGTGAACCGTCAACCTCTCTTACCGCCGGGGACTCCTAGAGCTTCCTGACAATATATAATGTGGAAAAGAATTTCAGAGAACGACTAGTTTTTTACCTCTCAAGATGACTCTAACAACAGTTTTCCAACCGAGCTCGAGTATGAAAACGAGTTCAGACTTCTGAATGCGACAGGCGGACGCGTCTGATGTCTGCGGTTCAATTCCTCTGATTACCAGCTCTGCAGCCCCCAAAACAGAGTGAGTTAAGTGCAGAAAACCGAGAGTACCTCTCAGGATGACTCGAATAATACAACAGTTTCGCGGATCTCGTTCGAGCAGCAGACCGAGTTCCGAGCTCTCGGTTCGACGAACGGACGCGCCTGATGTCTCGAAATCGATTCCTGTGACCAGCAGCACTGTAGCCCTCCCCCAGCACGATTTCAATACAGAAAACCGAGAGCACTTCTCTGACTCGAACAATACCAATAGGTTCCCAAACCTAGCTCGAGCAGGCCGAGTTCAGAGCTCGTGAGTCAACAGACGAACGCGCCTGATAATTCTCAATCGATTTCTGTGATTATCGGCTCTGTGGCCCTACAGATCGAGTTAAGTACGAAAATCCGAGAGCGTCTGCTACAATGACCCGAATAATACGAATAGGTTTGCGACCCTAGCTCGGCTAGCAGACCGAGTTCAGACCTCTGGATTCAACAGGCGAACGCGCCTGATCAGTCTGAATGCATTAGCTGTGCTGACCAGATTTTTCTTGCGAACTAGCTCTCGAGCGCTTCGGAATTACTCTTAACCTTCCAGCAACTTGTGAGCGTCGAAAACCCGGATAGCGATGCCAAGCGCGGAACGTCGCAGGCCGCCTGAAACCATGCGCGGGACTCTGGAAACCTCGCGGGAGACGCTTGCAGGGGCGCCCTTTACGATGCGTGGGGCCCTGCAAAGCGCGCAAGGAAGATCTGCCAAGGAGCCCGGAAGAACTGGCGCCGGCGGTGAACCGTCAACCTGGTCACCGCCGGGAACCTCGTAGAGCTCATTTCACGCGTAAGAGTGCTCGGAGTCAAAAGAGAGAGCTTCTGGAAGCATTTCTCGAAAAAGAGAAAATTGATTTTCTTCGTGTCGACATGAAGATGGTTCCTCCAAGTGTTTCGATAGTGAAAGTGCGCCTACAGAGCTCATACTGTGACAGAGAGGCCCTCATAGTCGTTTACAGGTGCGAAAAATCTGCTTTCGCAAAATGAATGGTCAAATAACTTTCAAATAATCGCAAAACCACCCAAAAGTTGCACATTGTCCGCCTCGGCCGGGTGGGCCAACTAGCTCCACCCCGCGCAGGAATTCCTCTAGCTCATCGATGACGAAGAGCTCTACGAGGTACTGCCGAAGCTCTTCCGAAGCTCTTTCGAAGCGCTTCGCGCACCCTGGAGCCACGCGTATTGGGAAACGCTAGGAAGCCACGCTCCCGGACCCGCTGCAAGCTCCGGCAACCTGCTGCGACGATCGTGGACCGGCGGAGGTGGGCGTGTCTCCCTCACCACCCATCTCCGGCTTCTTCTCTGAAACCCTCAGCTTTCCAAGGCTACCCGGGAATAACTTGCTCAGGGAAGCTCTACGAGTTATGCGGAAGAGCTCTACAAAGTACTTGTAAGCTTCCAGCGAAAAACTTGCTAAGGGAAGCTCTACGAGTTACACGTAGCTTCCAGCAATAACTTGCTAAGGGACGCTCTACGAGTTGTTCCTCTCTCATTCCCGGATAGCTCCTTGGAGAGCTGAGGGTTTCAGATAAGAAGCCGGCGGTGGGTGGTGAGGAGCACACGCCCACCTTCGCCGGTCCACGATTCTCGCAGCGACTCGCCGGAACTTGCAACGGGTCCGGGAGCGTGGCTTCCTAGCGATTCCCAATACGCGTGGCTCCAGGGTGCGCGAAGCGCTTCGGCAGAGCTTCGGAAGCGCTTCGACAGTTCTTCCAGGCTCCTAGGCAGTTCTTCCTTGCTCGCTTTGCAGGGCCCCACGCATCGTGAACGGCGCCCCTGCAGGCGTCTCCTGCGAGGTTTCCAGCGTCCCGCGCATCGTTTCAGGCGGCCTGGCAGAGGTCCCCGTGCGGCGTTCCGCGCTTGGCTTCGCTATCCGGGTTTTGGACGCTTACAAGTCGATGACGAAGAGCTCTACGAGCTACTTGTAGCTTCCAGCAATAACTTGCCCAGGCGCGCTCTACGAGTTCCTCTGATCTTCCAGCAATAACTTGCTCAGGGAAGCTCTACGAGTTTCTAGCTCTCCAGCGCGCCGGACTTACTCTGAGCTCCCAGCAGAAACTTGCTCGGGGAAGCTCTCCGAGTTATTACTTTTAGCTTCCAGCCATAAATTGCTTCGGGGAGCTCTACGAGTTACTGGGAGCCGTAAACCGTCAACCTTTCTTACCGCCGGGGGACTCGTAGAGCTTCCTGACAGTATATTGTGCGGGGAAAAAAAAAAGAACAAGCATTTTCGCAACCCAGTTCGAGTATCAGACCGAGTTCAGACCTCTCAATGCGACAGGCGGACGCGTCTGATGTCTGCGAATCGACTCATGTCATTACCAGCCCTGCAGCCCCCCACGCAGCCCGAGTTAAGTGCAGAAAACCGAGAGCATCTCTCAGGATGACTCGAATAATACAATAGTTTTGCGGACCTGTTTCGGGCAGCAGAACAAGTTCTGCTCTCGACTCGACTAACGAACGCGCCTGATGTGTGCGAATCGATTTCTATGAACCGCAGCACTGTAGCCCTCCCCCAGCATCAGTTGAGTGCAGAAAATTCAGAGCACGTTTCAGGAGGATTCGGACACTACGAATAGTTTCGCGAACCTAGCTCGGGCAGCAGGCCGAGTTCAGAGCTCTCGATAGAACAGACAAACCAATGGCTTTCTCTGACTATAGCTCTGTAGCTGCCCTACAGCTCGAGTTAAGTAGGAAATATTCACAACGCGTATTAAGTCGACTCGAATAATACGAAGAGGTCTGCGGGCGTAACTCGGCTAGCAGACCGAGTTGAGACCCATGGATTCGACAGGCGAACGCGCCTGATAATTCTGAGTGCAATAGGCGTGCTTACCAGCACTGTAGCTGCCCTACACCTCGAATTGAGTAGAGAATACCACGCGTATCAAGTTGACTCGAATAATACGATTAGGTTTGCGGACCCAGCTCGGCTAGCAGACCGAGTGCAGACCTCTAGATTGAACAGGCGAACGCGCCTGATGATTCTGAGTGCAATAGGTGTGCTTAACAGCACTGTAGCTGCCCCACAGCTCGAGTTAAGTAGAAAATACCGACAACGCGTATCAAGATGACTCGAAACGGCCGTTCCCGCCTGCCTGCTTTTTGCCCTTCAAAGTGACCCGATCGAGCTGAGATCAAGATGGCGAGCGGGAATAAGATCGAATATCATGGGAAAAAATACTAGAGCTCTAACCAATAGTCAAATTTCGAGAACAAAATGTTAAACCGACCAAAAGTCAGCAAAAGGTCAGTCGAGATTTTTGTTGCCAACTAGCTCTCCAGCTCCCCGGAACTTGCTGTGTCCACTTGTAAGCGTCCAAAACCCGGATAGCGAAGCCAAGCGCGGAACGCCGCACGGGGACCTCTGCCAGGCCGCCGGAAACGATGCGCGGGACGCTGGAAACCTCGCAGGAAACGCTTGCAGGGGCGCCGTTTACGATGCGTGGAGCCCTGCAAAGCGCGCAAGGAAGATCTGCCTAGGAGCCTGGAAGCACTGCCGAAGCTCTTCCGAAGCTCTGCCGAAGCGCTGCGCGCACCCTGGAGCCACGCGTATTGGGAAACGCTAGGAAGCCACGCTCCCGGACGGGCTGCCGGTTCCGGCAGGGCGCTGCGGGGATTGTGGACCGGCGGAGGTGGGCGTGTCCTCCTCACCACCCACAGCCGGCTTCTTATCTGAAACCCTCAGCTCTCCAAGGAGCTATCCGGGAAAAACCCGAATAGCATTAGGCGCTCGAAACGTTGTCGGAGACGCCTTGAACGGCGCCTTGGACGATGCCTGGGGCGAGGACCGCGCAAGCGCTGCGTAGGAGCTTGCGAGCGCCGTGGCGATGACTGCCTGGGACCTTCGGCTACGCCGCCGCCACCCGTATTGGGAAACGCTAGGAACAGCTCTCCCGGACACGCTGCAGGTCCCGGCGAGCCGCTGCGGGGATCGTGGAGCGGGGAGCGTGGGAGTGCGGCGATGCACGCGCACCCGCCGGCTTCTCCTCTAACAACCCTATGTAGCCCAACAACAGGGCTATCCGGGAATTACTCTTAAGCTTCCAGCAATAACTTGCTAAGGGAAACTCTACGAGTTACTACCCCCACCTGCGCCCGAATTCCTCTTAGCTCATCTTGCCGAAGAGCTCTACGAGGTACTTGCTAAGGGAAGCTCTTCAAGTAAAACCCGGAGAGAGGAGAGACTCTTTCTGGACAGGAAATCTTTTCTGGAGTGCTGTGGGAAGCCCCCCTACAACGCTGCCGAAGCGCTGCCAGAAACGCTTCCACGTGTGCTTCCACGCGCGCAGGCACGCGTGGAAGCTTGCCGGGGGCTCTCCCGGACCAGTTGCCGGTTCAGGCGAGTCGCTGCGGGGAACGTGGACCGCCGTGGAGGAGCCCCTGGCGGGCACCACCACCGTCTGGCTTCTAATACCTCGTAGAGCTCTTCGGCATCGATGAGCTAGAGGAAGAACTCGTAGAGCTTCCCTTAGCTAGTTATAGCTGGAAGCTAAGAGTAATTCCGGCGCGCCGGAGAGCTAGTTGGCTCGAAAAAAAGAACTGAACTTTTCACAACTTTTGGTCGGTTGAACATTATGTTCTCGAAATTCAACTATTCGTTTGAGCTCTAATATTTTTTTCTCGTGATATTCGATCTTATTCCCGCTCGCCATCTTGATCTCAGCTCGATCGGGTACCTTTTATTGCCAAAAAGCACACTGGCGGGAACGGCCGTTTCGAGTCATCTTGATACGCGTTGTCGGTATTTTGTACTTAACTCCAGCTGTAGACCAGCTACAGAGCTGGTAAGCACAGCTATCGCACTCAGAATCATCAGGCGCGTTCGCCTGTTGAATCCAGAGGTTTGAACTCGCTCTGCTAGCCGAGCTAGGTCCGCAAACCTATTCGTATTACTCGAGTCAACTTAATACGCGTTGTCGGTATTTTCTACTTAGCTCGAGCTGTGGGGCAGCTACAGTGCTGGTAAGCACGACTATTGCACTCAGAATCATTAGGCGCGTTCGCCTGTTGAATCCATAGGTCTGAATTCGGTCTGCTAGCCGAGCTAGGTCCGCAAACCTATTCGTATTATTCCATTCAACTTGATACGCGTGGTGGGTATTTTGTACTTAATCCGAGCTGCAGGGCAGCTACAGTGCTGGTAAGCACAGCTATCGCACTCAGAATCATCAGACGCGTTCGCCTCTTGACTCCAGAGGTCTGAACTCGGTCTGCTAGCCGAGCTAGGTCCGCAAATCTATTCTTATTATTCGAGTCATCTTCACAAACGCTCTCGGTATTTTCTGTACTTAACTCGAGCTGTAGGCAGGTACAGAGCCTACAGCCACATAAATCGATTGAGAATTATCGGGCGCGTTTGTCTGTTGTTTCGAGAGCTCTGAACTCGGCCTGCTGTGCGAGCTCGGTTCGCGAAACTATTCGTCGAATAATCGTGAACATTGCTCTCAATTTTCTGCACTCAACTCGTGCTGCGGGAGGGCTAGAGTGCTGCGGATCATAGAAATCGATTTGCACACATCAGGCGCGTTCGTTGGTCGATTCGCGAGCCCAGAACTTGGTCTACTGCTCGAAACAGGTCTGCGAAACTATTATATTATTCGAGTCATCCTGAGAGATGCTGTCGGTTTCCTGCACGTAAGTCGGGCTGTAGGGGGGCTGCAGGGCTGGTAATCACATGAGTGGATTCGCAGATATCAGACGCGCCCGCCTGTCGCATTCAGAGGTCTGAACTCGGTCTGATGAGACGCGTCCGCTCGTCGCATTCAGAGGTCAAACAATATTCACTATGAGTCAGAATGTTGGTAGGTGCTCTCGGTTTTCCCAGCTTGGAAGCTCTACGAGTTCCCCGGCGGTAACCAAGGTTGACGGTTTACCGCCGGCGCCCAGTTCTGGCGCGGGGTGGAGCTAGTTGGCCCAGCCGGCCGAGGCGGACAATGTGACAACTTTTGGTGGTTTTGCGAAAATTTGAAAGATATTTGACCATTTATTTTGAAAAAGCAGATTTTTACGCCGAGCATTGACATATGAACTCCTCTCTGACAGCAGCTCAGCTCTCTCGATGCATTCTTGCATGAGTTGACTTCCGGGAACTGAGCGAATATGAACGTCGAAAAAATCGAATTTCGAGATTTTTGAAAAATCACCATTTTTTGATCCTGTGTCGATTCTCTGCACTCTTACTAGTGAGAGGGGCTCTACGAGGTTCCCGGCGGTGACCAGGTTGACGGTTCACCGCCGGCGCCAGTCTTAAACCCTTCAGCTCTCAGCGAGCTCTCCGGGAACATTGCCTCGTAATGCCCGGTCGGCCAACTAGCTCCACCCCGCCCGAATTCCTCTAAGCTCAGCTTCGGAGAGAGCTCTACAAGGTATCACTCTTAAGCTTCCAGCAACTAGCTTAGCGAAGCTCTACGAGTCACTAGCTCCACCCCGCGCCGGAATTCCTCTAGTTCATCGATGGCGAAGAGCTCTACGAGGTACAAGCTCCACCCTGCGCCGGAATTCCTCTAGCTCATCGATGCCGAAGAGCTCTACGAGGTACCTGTTGTTGTCCAAAACCCGGATAGCCAAGCCACAAACGCGCCGCGCCCTGCACGGGTCTCGTCGCGCCAGCGATCTGGGCCACGCCTCTGGAGCCGTGCGTGCCGCTGCGCTTGCCTCAGAGTGCTCCACACGCTGCGCCCGCATGGCCGGGTGCACGTCTTGGACGTGCGCGGAGGTGCCAGCTTCTGAAGCACTGCAAAAGCTGCTTGCAAACGTGCGTGGTGGCGCTGGAAAGCTCGCCTGGCGCGCTCCTGAAGGGCAGAGGGCGACGTTTCCACGCGTGCCTGTGCGCATGGGCGCTCGCTGCCCAGGGAAGGTATTGGAACAGTATTGGAAGCACGCTCTACGGGAAGGTATTGAAACAGGCGCTCCGGGTCACGCTGCGGAACCCGAGGTCCCACGGAAGGGAACTGGCGCCGGCGGTGAACCGTCAACCTGGTCACCGCCGGGAACCTCGTAGAGCTCCTAGCACGCGTGAGAGTGCTCAGCATCCAAGCAGAGAGCTTCTGGAAGCATTTCTCGAAGAAGCGAACACATGATTTTTTTTTCATGTCGACATGAACTTGGTTCCGCCAAGTGTTTTGATAGTAAAACTGCATGTAGAGAGCTCACATTAAGATGCAGAGTCCCTCATAGTCATCTACAGGTGCGAAAAATCTGCTTTCTCAAAATAAATGGTCAAATATCTTTCAAAAAATCGCAAAACCACCCAAAAGTTGTCACATTGTCCGTTCTGGTCGGGTCGACCAACTGGGCGCCGGCGGTAAACCGTCAACCTTTGTTACCGCCGGGGGACTCGTAGAGCTTCCTGACAACACATAATGTCAAAAAAAATTGCAGAGAACGAATAATTTTTCAGCCCAACTCAAGTATCAGACCGAGTTCGGACCTCTGAATGCGACAGACAGACGCGTTTCATGTCTCCGAATCGATTCATGTGATTAACCGCCCTGCAGCCCCCCTGCAGCCCGAGTTAGGTGCAGAACGGCGACAGTAGCTCTGAAGATGACTGGAAGAATACGAACAGTTTCGTGAGTCTGGATCGCGCAGCAGACCGAGTTCAGAGCTCTGGATTCAACAGGCGAACGCGCCTGATTATTCTGAGTGTGATAGGTTGCTCACCAGCACTGTAGCTGGCCTGCAGCTCGAGTTAAGTAGAAAATACCGACAACGCGTATCAAGTTGACTCGAATAATACGAATAGGTTTGCGGACCTAGCGCGGCTTGCAGACCGAGTTCAGACCTATGGATTCAACAGACGAGCGCGCCTGATGATTCTGCATGCGGTGGGTGTGCCCACCAGCACTGTAGCTGCCCTACAGCTCGAGTTAAGTAGAAAATACCGACAACGCGTTCAAGTTGATTCGAATAATACGAATAGGTTTGTGGACCTGGCTCGGCTAGCAGACCGAGTTCAGACCTCTGGGTTCAACAGGCGAACGCGCCTGATCATTTTGCATGCATTAGCTGTGCTTACCAGCTCTGTAGCTGCCCTAGAGCTCGAGTTATGTTCGAAAAACCGACAGCGCGTATCAAGATGACTCGAAACGGCCGTTCCCGCCACCGTGCTTTTTGGCCTTCAAAGTTACCCGATCGAGCTGAGATCAAGATGGCGAGCGGGAATAAGATCGAATATCACGGGAAAAAATACTAGAGCTCTAACGAATTTTCAAATTTCGAGAACATAATTTTCAACCGACCAAAAGTTGTGAAAAGTTCCGTCGAGATTTTTCAAGCCAACTGGGCGCCGGCGGTAAACCGTCAACCTTTCTTACCGCCGGGGGACTCGTAGAGCTTCCTGACAATATATAATGTGGAAAAGAAATTCAGAGAACGACTAGTTTTTCAGCCCAAGCGATTATAGACCTCTCAAGATGACTCTAACAAAACAAACGAACAGTTTTCCAATCGAGCTCGAGTATGAAACCGAGTTCAGACCTCTGAATGCGACAGGCGGACGCGTCTGATGTCTGCGGATCGATTCCTGTGATTACCAGCTCTGCAGCCCCCCATACAGCCAGAGTTTAGTGCAGAAAACCGAGAGTAGCTTTTAGGATGACTCGAATAATACAACAGTTTCGCGGATCTCGTTCGAGCAGCAGACCGAGTTCCGAGCTCTCGGTTCGACGAACGGACGCGCCTGGTGTCTCGAAATCGATTCCTGTGACCAGCAGCACTGTAGCCCTCCCCCAGAACGATTCAAGTACAGAAAACCGAGAGCACTTCTCAAGATGACTCGAACAATACCAATAGGTTCGCGAACCTAGCTCGGGGAGCAGGCCGAGTTCAGAGCTCGTGAGTCAACAGACGAACGCGCCTGATAATTCTCAATCGATTTCTGTGATTATCAGCTCTGTGGCTGCCCTACAGATCGAGTTAAGTACGAAAAACCGAGAGCGTCTGCTACAATGACTCAAATAATACGAATAGACCCTAGCTCGGCTAGCAGACCGAGTTCAGACCTCTGGATACAACAGGCGAACGCGCCTGATCATTCTGAATGCATTAGCTGTGCTGACCAGCTCTGTAGTTGTCCTGAAGCTCGGGTTATCTTGAGAAAACCGACAGCGCGTATCAAGATGACTCGAAACGGCCGTTCCCGCCCCCCTGCTTTTTGCCCTTCAAAGTTACCCGATCGAGCTGAGATCAAGATGGCGAGCGGGAATAAGATCGAATATCACGGGAAAAAATACTAGAGCTCTAACGAATTGTCAAATTTTGAGAACGAAAACACTGGGCGCCGGGCGTAAACCGTCACAAATCTTGGTTACCGCCGGGGGACTCGTAGAGCTTCCTGACAACATATACTGTCAGAAAAAAATTGCAGAGGACGAATAGTTTTTCAGCCGATTTCGAGTATCAGATCGAGTTCAGACATCTGAGTGCGACAGACGGACGCGTCTGATCTCGCCGAATCGATTCCTGTGATTACCCACCCTGCAGCCTCCCTACAGCCCGAATTAAGTGCAGAACGCTGACAGTAGCTCTCATGATGACTGAAGAATACGAACAGTTTCGTGATTCTGGATTACGCAACAGACCGGGTTGAGAGCTCTAGATTCAACAGGCGAACGCGCCTGATGATTCTGAGTGCGGTAGGTGTGCTTACCAGCACAGTATCTGCCCTCCAGCTCGAGTTAAGTAGAAAATACCGACAACGCGTATTAAGTTGACTCATATAATACGAATAGGTTTGCGGACCTAGCTCGACTAGCAGACCGAGTTTCGACCTATGGATTCAACAGGCGAACGCGTCTGATCATTCTGAGTGCGATAGGAGTGCTTACCAGCACTCTAGCTGCCCTAGAGCTCGAGTTAAGTAGAAAATACCGACAACGCGTATCAAGTTGACTCGAATAATAGAAACAGGTTTGCGAACCTAGCTCGGCTGAGAGACCGAGTTCAGACCTCTGGATTCAACAGGCGAACGCGCCTGATCATTCTGAGAGCGATACGTGTACTTACCAACACTGTAGCTGCCCTACAGCTCGAGTTATGTTCAGAAAACCGACAGCGCGTATCAGGATGACTCGAAACGGCCGTTCCCGCCCCCCTGCTTTTTGGCCTTCAAAGTTACCCGATCGAGCTGAGATCAAGATGGCGAGCGGGAATAAGATCGAATATCATGGGAAAAAATACTAGAGCTCTAACGAATGGTCAAATTTCGAGAATAAAATTTTCAACCGACCAAAAGTCAGCAAAAGGTCCGTCGAGACTGGGCGCCGGCGGTAAACCGTCAACCTGGTTTTTTGAGTTTGAGTCAGGGCGCGGACAGCTGTGACAGCTGAGCCCTAAGACTC
>CAUYUJ010015497.1:0-7500 GCA_963575745.1 Prorocentrum cordatum
AGCGCTGGCACGGCGCCCCCTCGGCTCTGTGCCGTTTCCCTGGCTCTTCGGACACCCGGCATGGGTACTGAGCATCGTTTATCCGACCCCTCGTTTTACCCCCGCCGAACTTCCGCCGCCTTCCGCGGCGGAAGAGATGGAAACGCCCCATGTATGCGTGTGTGCCGTTTTCTTGTCGTTTGAAGTAGACATCCATGGCACGCCGCACATGAGCATCGTTTAACCGATCCCCATCTCCAGCGGCGTGGCCTAGGCCCCCCTGGCCGATTTACCCCCCTAGATGGGAATACTGGCCGTGCCCGTCGGGTTTCGAGGGGTGTGTCCCTGGGGTGGCAATCTGGTGGGGGTCTCGAAGGGGACGAGGATGGAAGGGGGTCGGTTAAGTTAAGTTAAACGATACTGCAGTACGGACAGACAACGGGCAGGATGCCCAGCGACAAGTGCTGTCCAGCGCAGACCGCGGCTGCTCATGGGCAGGCGGCCTTCTGTCTCAAACGGACAACGCCCGCGGCGCCACGGACAACGAGTCCTGGTCAAAACTGTCAAGATCGGGGAGCCGTAAGACTCGGGTACGGGGGACTCGGGTTGGTCTGACAGGGCCATTATAAAAATGGCGAGACACAATCTGAAATTTGACGCGAGCTCCCACTGCAAGCATCCCACGAAAACAGGACCGTAACAGTCCATGACGCGCTCGTCAAAAAAACGTCGGCTAACCCGAGCTTCGGCTTGCTCGAATCTTACGTTTCCCTGACAGGAGCTGCAGCCCCATTGTCCGTCGGATGGGAGAGGAGGAGAAGGAGGAGGAGGAGGAGGAGGAGGAGGGTGGGGTGGGTGGAAGACGGGAGAGAAGCAGGGCGGAGAGGGGAGGACGGAGGACGAGGACGAGGAAGCAGGGGGGGGCCCACGGCTGATTCCTCTCCCCCTCTCCCACTCCCCCTGAGTCCGACGGCTGCGCTGCTGTGCCCCCACCCCCCTCGTCCCCTCTCGCCCCTGCCTCGCCCCCCCCCCTCCCCCCTTGGTGTCCCCCCTGGGTCCGACGTTGCGCTGCTGTGCCCATCTCGCTCGTGCCGAGCCCTCTGCCGCAGGGGGCACGGGAGGCCAGGGGCACGGGGGACAGGGGTCGCAAGGGGGGCCCCTCGGAGCCGCGCGCCTGGCCCCGCGCAACTGGCCGACCCCCCCGGCGAGGTCTCTCTCTCTCTCTCTCTCTCCCTCTCTCTCTCTCTCTCTATCGCGCGCCACGGCGAGGAGGCAAGGCGCAGGGCAAGAGACACATTTCGGTGGCAGCTCACGGGAGCCTCCCATGCAGTGGAGGCCAGTCCACAAGAAACCTTCCACAAGAAACCCAACCCTGATTCCCCAGGACGTCCATTGATTTCTGGTGTGGGAAAGTCGCGCTTTCCATTGGAAAACCATCGGAAACCAAGAAGTCCATGGCACCGTGGAGGCAAGCAGGGCGTTTCTTGGCATAGGTCTCCACTGTACCATCTCGCTGGCTCTTGCGAATCGACTCCGACAGACGCTAGCCGACGCTAGCCGACGCTAAGAAATGCCAAACTGACGCTGATCGACTCTACATCGGCGCGTTCTCATCGACTACCAGGCGCTATCGTACGCGCATGCGCTCAAAGACGGAGTTTCGAGAACATGCAAGGCTTCCATGATCTGCTACCGAGAAGCACGAGCTGCAGCAGGGAGCCCGGCACCCTCTTCGCCGCAGTCTGATTCTACTGTGCCTCTGGAGCTGCGCTGACCCTGCATCCGCGCGTGCGCCGCACTGCAAGGCATCGCGTGCACGTGGTAAGCTAGAGAGAAGTAACAACCATGCCGAGCGAAGCAACGCAGCATTGGCCGGACATCATTCTGTCTGCCTCCGCCCACTCGCCCCAACGGGGAACCTCAACTCGAGCTTCAGAGGAGTCACCGCGGCGTCCTGCGCAAACTGCAGCCTCGCCGATACGGTGTGCTCTGTGTGCTCCTGCCATGGAAGGAAGCGAGAGCTTGGGGATCCTGCCGAGAGATGGTTCGGGAGAGCGGGGGGGTGCGAGGCGAGAGATCAGGTGAACGTGATGGCCACAGAACATAGATAAACAACGAGGGAGGAGGAACGGAGACGAGGGGGAATTGCAAGCGACTGACGATACTAAACAAGATCCCGGTCGCGCAACCGATCGCGTATCTCCCGTGTGCCCCTCACTTGTGCGGCGGCAACGTGGTACCTGTGGCTGGGTCGAACTGCCACGGCTGCGGTTCCGACTCATCCTCGATCACGGTGATTCCGTCCAACGCGGCCTTCGCACGTGAGACTACCTGATCGTAGCGGCCTAGCTCCGGGGACACCACGACCATGTCCGTCTTGTCGTACGGGGAGCCATCGGGTTTAAGGCCCAGAGGCATTATAACGACGCTTGGGACGTCCACAACCTCAGAGTCGTAGGCGGCGAGAGGCACGTCGTCGACGTCGCACTTGTAGAACTTCGCCTTGGGATACGACGCAGCCATAGCCTCAAATTGTTCGGAGTACATCTTGGAGGCCAGGCTGAAATGGCCAGTGTAGAAGCCCACCATCATTGGCACCTTGGACGTCTTCATGGCCTCATAGGTGGCGTAGTCCTTGATTGAGGGCGCTGAAAGAAGGCGGCGGCCGAGACGGAGGGCCATGGCAACTGCGTGGCAGCCCAGTCTATGCTGCGACAGCAACGCGACGCCCTGAGCCAATGTACCACAATACATACAGCGGCGACCGATCACGACGATGATGCTGATACCGATACCGATGCTGATGCTGACGCCGATAAGGATGATGGCGATGATGATGTTAATGCTAATGCTGATGATGATGATGATGATGATGCTGACGATGTCGACGACGATGTTGATGATGCTGCTGATGACGATGATGATGATGCTTATGGTGATGATGATTGTGCTGGTGGTGCTGATGATGATTATGATGATGATGATTATTGTGCTGGTGATGATTGTGCTGATGGTGATGGTGATGATTACTGATGGTTGATTATGGTGATGATGCTGATGGTGATGATTACTGATGGTGATGGTGCTGATGGTGATGGTGATGGTGATGATTGTGCTTATGGTGATGGTGATTGTGCTGCTGATGATTGTGCTGATGATGATTACTGATGGTGACGATGATTGTGCTGGTGATGATAATGATGATGATTGTGCTGATGGTGATGATGATCTGCTGTGCTGCTGCTGCTGATGACGACGATACTGATGATGCTGATGATGATCATGAGGATGCTGATAATGTTGATGATGTGTCGTATGCCTATGTTTGTGAGGATGACGAGGGTGATGATGATACTGATGAGGATGATGATGATGAAGATGATACTGATGATGAGCTGCTGCTGATGATGACGATGACGATGATGACGACGACAGTACTGATGATGTTGATGATGCTTCTGAGAAGGTTGATGCTGATGCAGATGATGGTGTCGACGATGCTACTGATACTGTTGGTGATGAGGATGATGGTGATGATGACGATGATAATGAGGATGCTGATGCTGATGCGGATGATGATGATGATGGTGGTGATGATGATGATGGTGAGGATGATGATGATGCTGATGCTGATGTCTGTGATGATGATGGTGAGGATGATAGGCGATGGGGACAATGACGACGATGATGATGGTGACGATGCTGATTATTATAACGATCACGGCTAAAGATGATGATGTTGATGAGGCTGCCGAGGCTAATAACTGCGACGATGATGATGACGCTGTTGGTGATGATGGCGATGCTGATGTGTATGATGATGACGCTCTTGATGATGCCGATGCTGATGATGCCGATGATGATGAGTTTGATGACGATGATGATGATGCTGATGACTGTGCTGATGCTGATGCTGATGATGCCGATGCTGATGCTAATGCTGATGATGATGATGCGACTGATACTGTGAATGGTGTATGTATTGAATACGATGATGCTGATGCTGATGTTGATGGTGGTGATGATGATGCTGATGAGCCAGCACACGCTCCTCATCAATCGGAGCCTCGGCGGCTTTACTCGGACGTTGGCCAACGTACGAACTCGGTTTCGGTTTCGGGTCGGTCCGTGCGTGTGGGACCCACGCGCACGACAGTGAGCGTGTGCGAGGCGTGGGTGCGAGTGGGCGAAGCTTGGAGGCGTGTGGGGCCCACACGGTCCGACCGCGCGTGTGCCCTTCACCTGTCACCCACACTGCGGGTGAGGTGAAGAGCGTCCGCAACCAGGAGCAATACCGCCGAACATGCCTGCGCTTTACAGCAGCGGGCGGTGCCCCGGGCGGCTGTCCCGCGGTTGTCCCGTGCGGGCGTCTGGTAATGGTCCCGCGGCTGTCCCCGCGAGCGTCCTGAGACCTCTTAGAGACCCCCAAGAGGCTCCCCCAAGAGGCCCCACAACAGCACCCAAGAGGTTTTAGAACGGCCTCCTCCTCCTCCTCCTCTTCCTCCTCCACCTCTTCCTGTTCCTTTTCCTTTTCCGTTTCCTCCTCCTCCTCCTCCTCCTCCTCCTCCTCCTCCTCCTCCTCCTCCTCCTCCTCCTCCTCCTCCTCCTCCTCCCCCCCACGACATCCCAAACAACATCCGCTCGGGCCGCCGCGCGGCAGCCGTCGTTGCCTCGTCGCCGCCCAACGCCTTGGCCCGTGGGCCGCTTTGGCCGCCATGTGGCCGCCGTCGCCGCCCGTCGCCAGGGCCTGCGGGCCGCTTTGGCCGCCATGTGACCGCCGTCGTCGCCTCGTCGCCGCCCGCCACCTCGTCGCCGCCCGCTTCGCATTGCTTCGCATCGCTTTGCATTGGTTTGAATTACTTTGCGTCGCTTCGCATTGTAATCACATTGCGTTGACTGCCACTGCATCACATGGGGTGCACCACATACATCGCACTACGTAGCTTACACCACTTATTTTGCACCGCGCAATGTGCTTAACATATATTCTCTTTTTGCAATAGGATGTTCGGATCTACCCCCCCGCTTCGTAACCTCGCGGGGAACTGAATATTTTCAGGCGACCTTATTGACGGACTGGGACCCCGACAACAACGGACACTATGTTTTCCCGCCGCCGCCGACGACAACGCCGACGACGACGACGAGAAGAAAGAGGAGGAGGAAGGGGAGAAGGAGGAGGAGGAGGAGGGGAAAGAGGATGCTCGGAAACTCTCAAAGGATGAATGTTATGAAACTCATTGCTCTGAAACCCACTGTTCTGAATATCGTTCCTCTGGAAGTCATTGTTCTGGAACTCATGGATCTGAACCTCATTGTTCTGAAACTCATTGCTCGAGAACTTCCTTCAAGGCCGATTGCTCTGAAGCTGTCAAAGGCTCATTGAGTTTGAACTCATTGCTCTGGAACTCTCACTGATCGGAAACCCATTGTTCTGGAACTTATTGCTCTAAAACTCAATGCTCTGCAATTCATTGCTCTGAAGCTCATTGTGCTGGAGCTCATTGTTCTGAAACGCATTGCTCTGGAACTCATTGCTCGAGAACTTTCTCACAGGCTCATTGTTCTGAAACTCCCACTCTGAAAGCTCAAAGGGCTCACGGCACTCTCACGAAGCACATGCCAAGGAGCTCAGTTGCTCGTCCTCCTCATTATCCTCCTCCTCCTCCTCCTTCTCCTCCCCCGCCGATACTTCGATTTGCATTGCAAACGTTCCTACGAACGAGCTCGACATTCCTTTCGCGTGGAGGGTTGCCCAGGGGGAGGATGCAGAAGAGGCGGAGGAGGAGGAGGCGGAGGAGGAGGAGGGGGAGGAGGAGGAGGGGGAGGAGGAGGAGGAGGAGGAGGCGGAGAAGGCGGAGGAGGCGGAGGCGGGCCTTTTCAGAAGGCTCGGAAATCCACGGGCCTTCTAAAACAGTTGTCTGAGCCTTCCGCGCAGACACCGAAAATCTCACAGAAGGCCGGGGGCCTTCTGAGAAACCCCGCCGCCTTCTGAAAATGCCTTCTCCTTCTCATTTTCCCCCTAGCTCGCCGCCAAACCTCGTCGACGGGGTGGACGACCTTGGCGCCTGCGGGGCGCTTGCCCGCCTTGGGCCACAGGCCACGCGCCGTCCGCCCCAGGTACTCGGCGCCCGTAGCAGGGGGCGCCGCCGCCCACAGGGGCGAAGAAGCCGCGGACGCCGCACTGCAGGACCCCGATCGCGTCCAGCAGCCTTATCTGGTCCCTGGGGCCGGCCGTCTGGGCGCCGACCTGCGCGCAAGGCCCCTCGCTGGCGGTGGCCACCTCGAAGATGCCGCCGCCACGAGGAACCAACGGCCAACGCGGAGTGCCCAGCCACTCGGAGCGCCTCGCAGCCGAAGCCGAGCATCGGCATGCCTGGCAAGTGCGGCCGTCGGCGCCCAGCACGTGCGCTGGGGACAGCACCGCTGCAGCGCCAGCGGTTGGGGGCGCCCGGCGCGGCCCGCGGCCTCGCGCCGAGTCCATGGCGTCCAGCGTGGGCCGCGGCGGCCTCCACCATACCCCGCCGTGGCCACCGCCTCGACCCGATCAGCGCGAGCGAGCTCGCCAGCCGGGAGGCGCACCGCCAGCGGGCTCGTGCACCGCCCCGTTGCCCGTCACGGAGATGACGCGGCCAGGAGTGCCTTCCACACTGCGCACGAGGCCGAAGAACTCGCCACGATGGGCCGCCTGCCTCCGACCCGGCAGGGGGCCATGCGTGACCCTGGTGGTCAGGAAGGCGTCGTCCATGACGATGATACCGCCCGCGACACGGCGCAGCTCGGGACGCAGCGTTCTGGCCCAACCAGACCAGGGAACAAACGACACAACCCCACCTGCTGCCTCACGGGGCTTAGCGTATACCGGTAATCTGGCGTGGGTCTTGCGTGGCCTACGCTGCGGCCCACGCTGGGCCGCAGCGCAACCTGGAGGGCCGTAGGAGGGGTGGTGTCGTTTATCTTTTGGTCGACCATACCTCCACGCAGGAGGCTCTTGGGCGGCGTAACACGCAGCCGTGCCTAGCCTTAGGTCGGGCATGTCCCCCTACAGGCGGATTCTGAACGAAAAAAAATCAAAATACCCCCCAATGGGGAAACATATGCAAAACATCTTCCCCAGATTGCATTTGGTGTTTCTCCTATTCTGGAATCTTCCTCCTGTATGGGGGGACAGGCCCGACTTCGGCCCTGGCCCCTCTGCCTTTTTGCCCTTGCCCCCTCCGCCCCGCACCCCGCACCCCGCCCTTCGGGCCTGGGCCGTGGGAGACAGTGAGGAGGAGGAGGAGGAGGAGGAGAAGGAGGAGGAGGAGGAGGAGGGGGAGGAGGAGCAAGAGGGGGAAGAGGAGGAGGAGGAGGAGGAGGAGGAGAAGGAGGAGGAGGAGGAGGAGGAGGAGGATGAGGAGGAGGAGGAGGAGGAGCGAGAGGAGGAGGGGAGGGGGAGGGGGAGGAGGAGGAGGAGGAGGAGGAGGAGGAGGAGGAGAGGAAGGAGGAGAAGAGAGGGAGGAGGAGAGAGGAGGAGGAGGA